>MU182868.1:177898-215898 GCA_016904865.1 Pissodes strobi | reverse complement strand
TACTGTAACAGCTGTACTCTTAAATGACAAATAAAATTTTTTGAATTGAATTGAATTGAATATAGAAAATACTTAGTGGAAACAACTGGGATATAAAAGTGAAAGAGGTCTCCAGATGAAATGCTCGATCTAACTGGACACATCTCATATTTAGTAAAAAAAGAATGTAACAAAGGAAGGTTAGGCCTATTTTCAGAAGGTAGAGGAAAGGGGCTGTATACAAGTGTGCTTTGCATTCATGATGGGTTTGTACACACCTAAAATTCCAAATTTTTAGGTTGATTGCATCTTACCTTATGTTTCTGCATCTTATCTTTTTTTAGTTCATTTTGGCTTTCAGTGTACGTTTATTTTAGGTTGTGATTGGTTAAATGATTAATTACTTTCTGCAAGAGACCTCAAAGTTTTGATGCAGGAATTTTCGTTAATTAGGTGCATCTGATACAGTTGCTGCCACGAACAGATGCAAATAGATTCTACATGGGTAGAACTGATAACTCACTACGAAAACAAAACCTAATTTGAAATGCTTGATAATAAATAGTATTGGGTAATTTTATTAAAAATTAGCATGGTATTACAGGAGATGATGTCATAAAAATTAAAAGGCATTCCAATCTTAACAAATGGATGATTTAGTTTATTTTGAAAATCTCCCACCCAAAGTGATGAGAACATAAGAAAAGAATGAAGATAAACTTGAATTTCAATATTGTTTAAATAACTGCAATAAAAAAAATGATTTTATACCCATCGTCAACGATTATAAATCGCGAACTTAAAGCTTTGGTTCATATCTTCAGCTTTTGTTCACCTTTAAAATTTACTGTAAAGATCTTTCGTTGTTAAGGCATGACCTATTCTTAAACTAAAAAAGCAACGCGATTATGGATTACGAGGAATCTAACACTTCGCTGATGGCAAAATGGAAACAAGAAATATATTCCGCGATTTATCATTTGTCCAGAAAGGCAACAAACATATTCATCATGATGAACGAAATGAAGCTTTCAGCTATCAGCGAGAACGTGTGAATGATTTGTGATCCTTGGAAATCCAAAAATAATCTTGTGGAATTTCTTTCACTTAGATTTGTTCATTTACTTCATTGGCGAATGATTTTTTTAGGTTGCGATTGATCAAATACATAATTATTTTCTGCCAGGGACCTCAAAGCTTTTGATGCCGGAATTTCCTTTAATTAGATGCATACGATTAGCCTAATTGGACTGTTCAGCTGCTGTAACGAGTGCATGCAAATAACTTCTGTATGAGTAGGACTGATAGCTCACTATACGAAAACAAAATATAATTTTTGAATGTTTACCAGTAAAAATGGAAATATGTATTCCGAATAATTTTTGGGAAAATGAAACTCCTGCACTTTTTTTAATTAAATTTTACTATTTATAGAATTACGTTGCAGTCATTCCGCTGATTACTATAACACATGTAAATTATGGTATTATGATTTATATTATAGCATCGATCCCGATGAAAGCATATAACACTTTTAATAAAATCTGGTTTACTATTCTTAGCACATTTGTACTACTTCGTTTTTAGGATTGAAAATACTCCTGGGCGCATTTATATGGGAATAAAAGACAAGAGCGACCTAATACGCGACATGCTCGAGTTATAGGCGCGCGGCACACGAGGTCACCGAACGTAATGTTCGGTGACGTGACGAGGTCGGTCAGGTAGTGACGACAGCGTTATAATTTAATTGTTTACAAATTGTTTAATAAATAAACATTTAACATGATCTTGATGACTGCGTAAGATGCTAGCCGATAAAAGTATAATATCAACAAAATGTTTAGGTATATAATTTAAGATGTTTATAAAATTGATATACTTCTTTGTTTTCCTGATTTCTTTCACATAAATTGCCAATGTTATGGCACAAATCAAATTATTGATTAAACTCTGTTGTTTTTAGATGTCAAATTTTTGCAAATAATTGCTAATGTTATAGCACAAATCAAATTACTGATTAAACTGTGTTGTTTTTAGATGTCAAATTTTTAATCTCCTTTGGTATTCCTAAGATTCGTACCTTGGTAATTTCGCTAATTTTATATGCTAATCCAAACTGACCAATTTTCGTCATCAGAATATCTAAAAAAAATGGGGGCTGGAAGCATTTAAAAATTTGACACATGCCAAATTTATGCATCTAAAAAATCAAGGCGTATATTACTGTATATCTATGTAGGAGTAATCAGATCAGAAGTTATAACAGTAGTTGTGTCTGGTATTTCCAATACACCTAGGATATTTGCGCGTGATGCAAGATCTGTGATTTTCTTTTTGCGTTTGCATATCTGATTAATACTATTACAGAAGTCTTTTTAATCTCTTCTGATACGGTTTGAATATCGTTTATCATGCAACTAATTTCATTTTACTCGGAAAAATGTATCGATTTACATGCAAATCATAATACTGGATATCATCATAAAACAACATTTTAATCGCATCCGTTTTCTGCGTTACAAAGTATACTGCCGTCGATGCGATGCATTTAACCGTTTACCATAAATCTTATCGATTAAGAACAACCCTTTAAAAGCTTAGAACATACAGTCATAAATCCAATAAAGCCTCAAACGCCGCTAAAAAGAACCACATTAAACATTGCTTTCAGACTAATGGGTTTAATAAATTCCAGATGTAAATGGAGATTGTTTTGAACTGAGCCCATATGGAGAAATGTATATCTCGTATGTGCGATATTGTTTATACCAGGTCTTTTACAAAAGTCCTAAAAATAAAACGTTTCTTCTTGACTACTTTTGCGTAATGAAGTGTGTGATTTGTGTTTAAATTAGAAGAAATTATCCAAGAATTCTCGAGCTTTGTAATATCTCATGTGTAGAATTCATAAACAATTTAATCCAAAATTTAATATAAATTACCCAAAATTATAATAGTAAATTTCAAATACAATGTTTTAGATGAATTCAATAAATTATATTTATTAGTATAATATTTATTCAGATTCATACGGCGATAAAACTTAAGCTAGAAGAGCATATTGGTTTTACAATAAAAGATATTGCATTCCTTATATGGGATTTCTACATCATTTAATACCAATTTTACAAAATAGAGTAACAATTTTTGCGTTTTTTATTAATTTATTTTTTAAACGGCATATTTGTAATATATTAGAATGGTAAGGTAAGACTTGCAACCTTTCTAATTAAAGGGAAGTAAAGTCTGGAATTAGAACGATTCTATAGCAAAATAATGCCTATGAACAGGGTTCTATGAAAATAATATAAATATGGATAAATAAAAAAAATACCTGAAACATGAAAGAAATAAATTAAGCATTAAGATTAAACCAAAAAATTAGCACACATCTTTATATAATGCCTATAAAACAGGTTCTATGAAAATAATATAAACATGGACAAAAAAAATACCTAAAACATGAAACAAATAAAACAAGCATTAAGATTAAACCAAAAAATTAACACAAAGTTTTAAGTAATGCCTATAAAACAGGGTTCTATGAAAATAATATAAACATGGACCAATAAAAAAAAATACCTAAAACCTTAAACAAATAAAATAAGCAATAAGATTAAACCAAAAAATTAGAACAAAGTTTTAAATTTAATTAACAACATTAAGATTTGCTACTGAGTGAATGCGGCTGAGGCGTCACTAGACAGGCTCGGCTATGTAACTCTCATAAGAATAAAGTCGACTCGAGTCTTTGACTCTTAGTCAATCGAAGTCATCGAAGGGAAAGAGAAATTGACAATTCTTTCGGTGATGCGATTTAGCGTAATCGCTCGGAATCGCTGCAATTTTTTTAAATTTCGCATTAAATCACGATGACTATCGAAAAAATTATTTAACTATGGTAAAATTTCCTGGGCCCATTTTTCCCAACCCTGTTAAAGTTGGCGATAATCGGAAAATGGGGAAAATTATTTTTTAAAAAGGACTCATTTTGGGTTAGCGCCAAAAACTCGCTAGGATCTTAAACACACATTTTTTTCGAACTCTTACGAAATTGACGAGGATCGGAAAATAGGGAGATTTTTCTTTGAAAAAATGGTCACTTTGGGTCCTTCTTGCGTCAAAAAGTCGCGAAGACGAGAGTTTGATTGGGAATTTCTAGGAGATACTTTTCTGTTTCGAAAATGTCCAGAAAAAAATACTTTTGAGGGAAAATGTGAAAACATCGATTTGTAGGGCAAAAAAATTGTAACGTTGTAAATTTTACAAAATACAGTAGTGCGATTTGTGTTATCGATACTCTCGCTACCTTACTTCTCGCGACCTTACTTCCGGTGTTCCGAGCTGCTCGAAAGGTACATCGGTTTGAAGCGCTATTTTTAGAGAATTGTCAGGGCTTCTCATCTGGACGCTCCCAGCGTTTATTGCATATCATGAACATGAATTTTTTTTTATTAATATCTAGATATCAACCTCCCATTTGTCTTAAACTTGGTATTTACTTTTTTACTCGTTTTATTTCGAGCTAGTAATTAGATTTGACTTAATCAGTTCAGGGGCGTCTTGGAAGACAACTGAGTTAAAATCTGTAACACCACTGGTTTCAATATGTTTACTATTAAATAAACATTCAACTTCTATGACTTTTATCATCACATTTTTGGCATACCACATCTGCTTTTTATAACAAATTATTGCCAAATCCAATCTAGTACCTACTTACCTGCGTTAGAGACCAGCTCACAGTGATAGTATTGTCATGTCAGTAAAAGTTAGAGTTGTCAATTAGCAGTGACTCCATCATGAATAATTTTACTAAAGCTGAAATGGCTGACATGCACTTTATTCATGAATTAGCAAATGGAAATGCGGAAGAAGCACTGAGAATATATCACGACAGATATCCTAACAGACTAATTCCATGTGCTAAAACATTTAGAACGCTATATGCAAGATTATGTAAAACTGCGAGTTTTAATAAAAATACAGGTGGTGGAAGACCAGAAACTGTAACAACGCCTGAACTAGAAGAAACTGTACTTGATGCGATAGAAGAAGATCCTCGAAATAGTACCAGGAAGATTGCACGGTAGCTTGAAGTCAGCGCAAAAACAATTTGGAGAGTACTAAAAAGCAACCTCCTATACCCATATCACATATCCAAGCTCTACTGCCTCGGGATTTTCACCCCAGATTAATGTTTTGCAGGTGGTTTATTCATGATGGCATACAATAATAATTTTTTACCAAATATTTTATGTACGGATGAGGCAAATTTTTCACGAGATGCTATTATGAAGTTTCACAATGACCATTTTTGGGCCGACGAAACTCCCCACGTTATTAGAGAAAGTCATTTTCAGCAACAATTTTCGCTGAGCGTTTGGGTAGGAATTATTGGTGTCTACCTAATTGGTCCATTTTTTTTACCAGCAAGATTAACAGGTGAACCCTACACGGACTTTTTGCGAGATCATTTACCCATTTTGTTAGGAGAAGTACCCGTACATGTAAGAGTCAACATGTGATTTATGCACGTCGGGGTTCCAGCTCATTTTAGTGTTCTTGCTCCTCAACATCCCGACATCACCTACCTTAATCGCTGGATGGACGTGCAGAACCTCAAAACTGGCCAGCTCGCCGTACTTATATGAATCCTCTAGATTTATATTTATGGGGTCATCTCAAGGCTCTTGTTTATAAAACTCCTGTACTAGTTGTGAATGAGTCGAGGAATCGGATATTTGACAAGTGCAATATCATAAGGTATTTTTGAACGTGTGAGAAAATCAATGACAAATCGATTGCAGTCGTGTATTTTATCAGACGGTGGACATTTCGCTCAATTACTTTAAGGTCGAAATTGTTTATTTTTTATTTTTGGTTTTTATTTTATGTTGTCCATGGAGAGTTTTTAGAATGAGTTAAAGTGATTTTTATTTTTTTCTCTCTCGAAAATGAAGCTAGACATGAAGAAAACACAAGAGACCAAAAAGTTGTATTTTTAGTTGCTTAATCCAAAAGCATATAAAAACTGCAAAAAAAGTCAGTGGCGTACTTTTTTTTCTCAATAATATTGGCTGTGGTGCTCACTGAGACGCCACTGGACCTAATAATTTAAATCTAGTTAGGGCTAAATAAACGCCTTGTTACTTTAAATAGCTGCACCAAATTTCAACCAAATCGGTTTAAGGATATTTATGATATTTTATAAAAACCGTTTTTTTTACACTTCAATGCCCTGAATCTCAGAAACGAAGCAACTCCTGACATATGTTCATACGAACTTTTTTTCTTAAAACCCCCTAACGAATCACCCTCTGAAGTTTCGTACCGTAGTTAGGATACACACTGTATATATCATTATGATTAATGAATTTATAGCTAAACGACTGTAGGTCGTTTGCTCTCTATAACGTTTATATGATCATTATTGCGCGTTTTCGGTTATAGATACTTACCGTATTAGTTTCATTAACTTACCGATAAATGACCTTGGGTCTAACATTATCTCATATCTTACCTGTCCTCGTTATGATCATAATTTGATTTAGAAATGCCTAGTTTCTTTATTGTCGTGTCTGAATCGTCCCGAATATCAAATGCCTAACTATAAGTCCGTAATTAGTTGACTAAACTTTTTCGTACTGCGTATATTTACCTTAATGTTATGATCTTACCGTAAGTCACAACTTGCCGATAAATGGCTTTAGTTCAAATATTATCTCATATCGATCATTTGATTTTGGCTTGCGTTAATACAATATAATATTACTTAATAGGTAATAACTTGATAATGCTTTCGTGATTATCTGATTTACTTGTTTATTACACTTATCCACCGGCCTGAACATAAGTTTTTAATGTAATCAGATGTACGCTTCATTGCAGTGAACGGGTTTATTTAGCTGCAATTTGTAATTTTAAGTTTTCGCCTTAAAACCAGAATCGAACTGAGCTCACTTCGTTTTTTTAATCATAAATATTTACTGGCTAGATCTATATCTATTTACATCATTGGTTACTGCATTGATTTAGTATGCCTTTATTGACTTTTGTTTGATATTATGATATTCTTACTGCCATGAGATTCATTTAGATTAGTTCTGTTTAATAATCAATTCATTTTAACCGTACGTACTTACCGGCTAGACATGTATATACTTACTTTATACAGTAATTCAATGATTTAATATATCTCTATTAGCTGCTTCTTGATATATTGATATTATCGCTGCCATGAGATTCATTTAGATTAGTTTTGTTTAATAATCAATTCGTTCCTACCTATAAATACCCACCGTTTAGATCTATATATTTAGTATATATTTATTAACTTTTTATTGATATAATGATATTATAGCTGCCATGAGATTTAGTTAGCTTGGTTTTGTTAAGTACTCCCTTCATTTATAACTGTTGATATTTACCGTCTATGTCTATACATATATTTTACTTGTTTAACCATTCATTCATAAACAGTCGAAAACGTGGCAGTATTATTCAATTGCTAAAACACCCAATAGCGTAAAATGCTCAAAATTTTCCTTTCTTTCGACTTAGACAGTTAAGTGGACGATTATTGTAATAAAATTAAATATTAGTCTCCTAAACAAATGGAGATTATATAATAACATATTACTGTATAAATTTATAAACAGTTTTAAACAGAACCCGGTACTTCTGCAACTAATTTTCTTTTTGCAGAAAACATCATCATGCTTCCATATGCATACTCTATATATGGATATCTTAAATGGGGCTTAAAATAAACGGTTATTAAATTAATAGTTACTGCAAAGTGGTCTTGATTAAGTAAATTAAATTAAGTGCTGTCGTCCTAATACGATTATTATGCAAGTTTGTCTGATGGGCAATTATTTTCAACGAGGGTCATTTTGACTACAGATCTTGCATTGCTCATGTGGGCAGGATGGAAGAGAGAAAACAATTTGCTATTTGTCACAGCGTAAAAATGGCTTAATTAAACATTCGATATTAAGTAATGAAAGGTACGTGGACTGCACGAGTATTACGGGAAGTAATAACTAATAAATGAAGATGATTTTTGAAAAAATTGTCGTCATTAATGTACTGAGCTAGAAATTAATTTAAGCCAGTAGGAGCAAATACTTCAAACATAATAATTATTATTTAAAGAATATTACTTTCTGCTCCTGCCGATCGAAGAGCAATATCAATGATTGGGAAATTACCCCGGAAAGCCAAAAATAGCGATTTTGGAGCAAGAAATATCCAGGTTGCCATAAAACTCGGTTTAAAAGCTGTTCATATAGATGATGAGTTCATTAATCAGCAAAATCGTTGGAGAAAGTCATTTTTGGAAATATAATTGAGCAAGACAAAAAGGCTATGAATTTAGATAACAGGTTTGACTACTTTATATACAGAAAATATAAGAATTTCGAAGATATAAGATTTACTTATTATCTTATTAATAAAATGAAATTAATTTTATAATTGTAAAAACGGTAGACATGTTTGTAAATTTAATTGAGAAAATGTCTTTATTTATTATGAAGTTATAAGGATTATTATATATATTTTTTCAAAATCGGCATGCAAAGTTATTTTTTCTCTTTTAGGCAAAATGATTATTAGATTATAATACTTTTAAATGGCATATACGAAGATTTAACAATTTTTTATCTAAAATAAAATTAGGTAAAGTCATAGCCCATACATGCAGCATTAAAACAAACAAATCATGCACCCACCTGAACAAAACACATATTTTTCACTAAAATTTTTCAGATATTTATAAATAAAGATCAGTTTAAAAAATGGAAAAAATTACTTTAAATAAACACACTTGAGGTTCCTCAGGAAACCTATAGAAATCTAAATTGAAATACATGCCTGTAAAAAACAGGACAACCAAAAATTCCTTTAAAGTTACTATTAAAAAAATTGCATTTTACTACACGATAATTTCAGGCCTTATGCCGCAAGAGTTGTCAACGATTATCTGGATGAGATGGTCCTTCAACGATTAGACTGCCTCCACGAAGCTCTGATCTAAACCTGATTGAGCATGAATGCGTGGTATATTTAAGGAAGTTTAATTCAAAACAGACAACCAGAAGGTATTACGAATCAGTTTTCTTGAAGTTTGGGGAAAATATTCCTCAAAGAGCAAATGACAATAAAATTGTGCTCAATCCTTATCACGTCGTATGGCAGCGGTTATTAGAGCACGGGAGGTAATACATCGTGGAGTGTGTTGGTTTGTTTATTTATTTGTCATCTGAAATATTTTAATTTTTTTTCTTATTGTACAAAATTGTGTTTACTAAAGATAAAGATATTAATAACAATAGATTTTTTTTAAAGAAATGACGAGGCTTAAAAATGGCACACATTTTGTCGTTAGTTCTTCCACAGAATATTCAGAAATGTAAGACAAAATGCACCAAAAGTTCCTTGCAAAATCAAAACCAGGTACTAATCATGATAAAAGCGCCTAAAACTTGAGAAAACAATTAAGTATCAAAATATGTGTGTGTAGCTATCATTTTATGAGATATTACCCTTTTAACTATGCGACGAAAAATTCTGTTATTGCGAATCACTTTATTTGACGATGGAGAAGACTAACTCATCCCTGGGAAAGTATGTCCATCTGGGAGCCCCCCATTGAGGTGTTTTATTTAACCGGCATTACTGCCGCGAAATAATTACAAGGCATTACACATCTAATCTATAATTACCAGAGAGTGCGGACTATTATCTCAGGATATGCATCATGCAATTAAGGTGCTGCCAGGCGCACACACGTACAGAGAAACGCATATAGGCGTGACGTCACGCGTGTGTTTGTGCGTCCCCCTTTATGTTGATTGTAGGATTTATTGGGTAATTAAAAGATCATGCAATGTAACTTTTTAAAACTCTGCTTAAGGGCCGAGATATGGAGGGGATTTAATTTCGGTATATCTGAATAGTGTCCGCTGTCTTGGCGTTTTTTTGGAAGGTTCTATAACATATTTGTGGCTCTAAAAGAATAGCGAAAGAAGCAAAACAAAATAAATAAATGTACATTTGGTCAACAAAATTAACAACTTTAATATCTGGACATCCAAATTAAATCAAACGTTCAATTTGCCGGTTTTCAATTGTAACTTAAATAAAGTAAAAATTAGTTCCCACCGAATTTTTGTGGAATATTTCGAATATGCCATCAAAACCAAAGTATCAAAAGGGTGAATAAGAAGAAGGGTGCTCGAAAAACGTACACACATATTTTAGGGGATGATTCCTCGTCATTAAATATAAAAAAGTTTCTATGAACAGCCAACACCTTCTAAACATGAAAACCTGATTCTAAATCTAAGATGGCGTCGCGCGTAGGGAGCAGGACGTATTAATTCATATAAAAACCACTTTTGTTACCTAGTTTTTGACTTAAAAAATACATAGTTAAAGTATTTTTATAAGTTAATTACATGTCATTTACCAATATAACAACAAAAAATTGATTGGGAGCCATACACATCACAGAAAAGAACAATAATAATTATCATATACTATGATGTAAAAACTGCGGACTATAAATATTAATTTATAAATATACAGTGGTTTGTTTAAAATATATGTCGAAGTGTATATAAACTAAAACAAGAATATACAGTTACTTAAAAAAATTTAAAGACTAGTTAAATAAAATAATGTAATGCTTCCTTTTGAAGAGATTTTTGATTTGACACAATTGTTTCTGTTTTGTTTAAAATATAAACTTTAAATTTTTAAGGAAAATAAATTTTGAAAATGTTACCTTCAGTTTGAACCTGTGCCATAGAAAATGACTTGCATCACTAGGTCTCTTCAGCTTTTGAGAGAGAAAAAAAATTAAAACATTTACTTGACTCGACGTTTTAATAAAATTTTTTGATCTGGTTGACTTTGTACTGTTGAGCGAAGAAATTTTTGCCACTTGTGGTAATTATTTTAAATACAAAAAGTGTACTCCTAAAGATGTTAAAATACCACTTGCAATGCTTAAATTTCCTTCTACAGAACGCTGTCCGCTATGTTTTTTTTAGAAAATACGCAGCTTCAATAAGAACTTTCGCCACAGTACTAACATTATGTCCATTTGCTCTTTTGATATAAACAGATTATCAGAAATAAAAACAATAGAATTTAAGTGAGCTTGAGGAGCGACATCAATATTAATAAAACATATATTCATTTGGTCTAAAGTGGATTTCGCACAATTAAAATAAATAGTTACTTTAATTGCCTGCGTTAGACCCTCTACATTTGGGAACACAACAGCTTAACACCAACTTCTCAATTCACTGAACACTATTATACACGATTATTTAAAAGTTAATGTTCTCAACTAAGCGAATTAACATAAACCAGAGCTTAAACATGTTTTAATTATTACAACACGTACCTAAAACCACCCTAAACCCTTAATCAATATTCAATAATGCTACAAATAAAAAGTGTATAGGTATTCTAAGAAAAACTGAGGTATTAAAATCAAACCCATCATATTGTCTGGCTATAGACTAAAAAATGTCTGTGGTTACCTAAAACTTATTATATGTAGAGTCAAAAGGCAGTTTAAGTAAATAGGTAAGCAGGCATTATTATTATAAAGCCATAAAATAGAATCTTTAGGGTTTGATTGTTTACTTCAGACAGACAATATGTAAATATTAAAATTTCAATTCTTTTAGATATTACTATTATCAGCTCTAAAAGTGTAATAGATATTTGTGGAAACACACTTTGTACCGGAGCAATCAGTTCCTAACTCTAACCTATAAGTATTTAATTGTATAATGTAGAATAATTAGGAAGCATAGTGTAGTGTAGGGTCTATTTTCACAAACACAGGTCAATATCCTTGCCATTAACACAATAAATTACCTGCTCTGCATAAACTGTTCACTGCAAATACACAAATCTCACAAGTTTTACAAATTTTAAAAAACTCTAAATATACCATTTACAGCATTAGGCAATGCCTAATTTTCAAGATAAAGTGTGTTAAAAGCAAATGTCCAAAATCGACTTATTTTTAAGTTCTTAGGAACTGTTAAAGAGATTGAATTGAAATTTTAAACATAACTTTATAGAACCATTTAACTTATTTAAAATGGGGTATTCGGTCTTATTGGGCTACCTACAGGTAATCCTATATTAATTAAAAATTAAATTAATTAATTAAAAATCCTAAATTATTTGCAAATTGTGATACCACTGTTTGAAGAGCATTTGTCTTTTTGGTTTACGCTTAATAATAAATATTTGTATAGAAGAAAAAGTAACATAAAATGATTCTTAAACTAATTAATCAGCACAAAAAAGCTATAATATCAAAATATAATGTTTTATCAACTTTTGCTAAAATCTGCATGGTGGTGTGGCATTTGCGCCTCAGTTCTTGTGACAAATAATTCCGATATTCAGCCGTGTAAAAATTCTTTAAAAAGGATTGTGGGATGGAAAATTATGCTTTTGAGAAAATAAGAGACATGCATGTAGTGCACGCACGAGCTTTTAGTAACTGTCATAAAGCGAGGCACCTGTTTATAGAAGCTTTTTTCAATCAGCAACTTCCCAACAGAAATATCTACGAAATCATAATCGTAGATTATTTTCTTCGAGATATTTTTGACAATAGTTTTATTTAAGAGGTTATATGGAGGTTGGCCAACGACCACAAGACCACCTGAATTCGACAAGGCAGATTTACGTGCCGTGAAAGACAATCCTGGTATTAGTACAGGGATCATCGCAAATCGATCTGACGATCGTTCCAACACTACGCATCACAATTTATTACTAAGAAACATTTAAACTCATGTCATGTATAACGTGTGCAAGCATTACATCCAAGATTTTCAACCTCGTTTACAATTTTGTCAATGCTATCACCAAATTGTCATTAATAACAGGAGCTCCTGCCAATTTTAGTCTACCTGTTAGAACATATCCTAATAACACGTTTGGTGATAGGTGGATTGGAAGAGATGGATCAAACCACTGGCCACATCGCTCCCCGGATTTAAACTCGTTACACTTTTATTTATGGGGATACGTTAAGGTTACGATTTATGCTACTCTCATAGAAATCCTTCTGGAATCTGGAAATGGTGAGAGGGTGGCTTTGAAACACCACGGCACTTAGGCTCCATTGGGACCCCTGTGCGTCCTCCCTAGGTCAACCAATCCATCTAGGCCATCGCCTAGCCTAGTGTTGTAAAAAGGCGGCGATACTGCCCGAGGAGGCTGTTCTTAGAGAAGCCACGGTTGGCCACAGTTCTCCCAAAATGGATTCCCTCAGTTCCGAAAAAGCGTCGCAATCGCAGAGCAGATTATGCTCTACTGTTTCGTCCTCCTGTGCTTTTGCTGCAAACTCATTACGGTAGCTTAATAGCTCCCTGGTCAGTCGACAGTTAGTTGTTTCGTCCCATCTTGCCCTAAAGTCTTCATGGGTGATCTTTTCTATCAGATGTATCGTCGTCGCGATAAGTGTGTTTGAAGGACCAGCTTCCATAATCTTTGAACCGGCTGCCTTTCTAGCCAATTTATCCGCTGATTTGTTACCTTCGCACTGTGCATGTCCTTTAACCCAGCACACAGAAATTTTGTTTTTACGGTCGGCATCCTCCAGTGAATTATGTCATTCTAGTACTGACCTGGCTGTAAGTTTATAAATTTTCAAGACCAGTAGTGCTTGTCTACTATCCGTGTAGATTTTAATAGTCTTGTCCTCAGTATCCCTGCGAACGATCTCTTCTGCGGCTATGGATATTGCAGCAAGTTCGAACTAAACTGTACTTGCGTGTCCCTTCATAGACCATTTAACTTCAATTCGCAAGCTTCCGGAGTAAATTCCACAGCCTGCTCCTTCCTGGGTTTTTGAGCCATCCACGAAAATATTAACCGCGCCTTCGGCTATAGGCTCAATTGATTTTATTTGTACATCATATAGTTTCTCGAGTACAAACTTGGGAGATATGCTATCTGCACTAGCCTGCAGTGGTAGCACTCTTCCAACTGCCTCTTCCCACATTCTATACTGGGTTGCACACCAACGACTTTAAGCTTTAGCAACGCAGTCAGAGCTATCTCTTTTAGATAAATATCTAGGAAAGGCAGACACAACATTACTTCCATGGCTCTGGTTGGGGTTGTTCTCATAGCTCCCGTTACAGTCGGGCAGGCAGTTCTCTGTACCTGACTGAGCTTAAGCATTGCCGTTTTTTGTTGACTCTTGGGCCACCAAACTACGGCTCCATAGGCAATCATAAGTCTTATGATGACAGTATGGATGTTAGGCTGATTGGTTAGTAGGCTCTGGGGACAGTATAATCCATCCTTCCTGCTTTTGGTATGAACACCACTTTTACTTCTCCCCATACCTTCGGGATGTAGCGCAGCGCTGGGTATGTCCAGAACACCTTTACCAAGTGCGGCAGTAACTCGTCCAAGCCCCACTGTAGTAGAGCTGGACGGATGCTGTTAGTACCTGACGATTTGAAGGGTGAGAAGCTTAGTATTGCCCATCGTATTTTGCCTTCACTGACTATTTGGTTGGCACCTTGCCAGTCCAAATCGGTAGGTTGAGAGTTTGTCTCGCCTGGCCAGTTCCTGTCGTCGGTTACCGACGAACCAGGGAAATGAGTCTGCATAAGCAGTTCAAGGCTCTCTTGTAGGTTAGCGGTCTTAGAAATCCTTAAAAATGGAAGAAATAGAATCGCAAATGCTTACGAAGCAGTAAACATAGGAATCGAATTTGAGTTCGTTTATTCAATGTTCCGTCGAGTGAGAAGGTATACGGAAATGGAAGTACTTCAGTGGTGGCTCCTGGGTTTATAAAGTGGGAGGGCGCAGGGGTAGAAAGTATCGAAAAGCCCGCCGCAGGCGTCGCCGGAGGCTAATCCGGAAAATTACCGGAGAGCCACGCCTAATTCTCGCCCAAAAGTCGTTAAAATCGTTAAAAAAACAAAAAGGTCGTGGGGCCCCTTGTGACCAGTATAATAATAATCATAATAATAATAATAATAATAATAATAATAATAATAATAATGATAATAATAATAATACATTTAATATTCCAAAAAAAAATATGTACAATTATTATAAATATCGGTACATAGTTCATGCATAAATAAACCATTTGAAATTTGGAATAAGGCAATTTCGGCTACCTTTTTTTAGAGAAAAAAAAAAGGGGCCGTTGAAGTTTATATTTACGAATAAGAAGAATATAGGCAAACGAACAAAAAATATACACATGAATGAATGTTATTTACATAAATCAAACCAGTTTTTCCATATATTAAAAAGTCTAATTATGTAATTATAATAACCATACAGCTATTTATTTTTTAAATATAAATATATAAAATATTTTAATAGTTTCTCACTAATTTTGTAATAATTAACAACAAACCCGACCAAGGAATTAACAGCATCCTTTTCCGCTTGAACGTCTGTTATTAATTATATAAATCCGAAAAACGGCAAACGTAAATCGAACCGCATATGGCACTACTTGACTGACCTAAAATGCCCAAAATAAAGTGCATTCTTTATTCTTTACCACCAGTTGGCCAGAATTTCTTTCCAACAGGAAGCCACACATCCACGAAAACTTATCAATGCGTTTTCCCGTTTGAAATATCTATTAAATTCGCTTCTTTTTCCCGTACAAGTTTTTTTAAAACTAAATCAGAAGTAGACCTCCCCAATTGCTTGACACTGAGCTTGTCCTTATAATTTATAGGTCTATTGTTTAGAATAAATGCCACTGAATTCATTTTAGCTAAATAATTTGCCTATTAAGCACTAAACAAAAATAAAATGGTTCACAGTGTTCGGAATTACCCACTTAGTTCTTAGTTTATCATAGAATACATTCACTTATCCACAAAATTATCGATAAAACTTGCGTAACTGAGATTAATTAAAAGAAACGCGCCAGCATCGTCACACTATTATCTCATTAATCACAAAATTTTAATCAAAACTCCAGTCAAAACAAAGGAGATAAGCGGTGAAAATCACAGATCAAAGAGATTCACTGGGATACCGACAAGTGAATTGAATACATTAAGAATGTGCGCTACTATGCCTTTCCAGGCGGCACTGAAATTAGTCGTTGCCATAGGAACAGCGTAAACAAAATATAATACAACGTGCTCTATGACGACCTGTGGCGTAAAATTGGGACGCGTGAACGTGTGCGTATGTTAGTAAATTGCTCTAGTGCTTTAGTAGATAATGAGGTAATGGTAATGCTAAATATTATGCTGAAAAATGTACAGATATTTATTAATATTATTATTGGCATAATAGGAATAGGTGTCTAATAGGTATATTATTTTATGATTTTTTATGAAATTTTTGGGGGAACGTGCTCCTATG
This sequence comes from Pissodes strobi, assembly GCA_016904865.1. NCBI lineage: Eukaryota > Metazoa > Arthropoda > Insecta > Coleoptera > Curculionidae > Pissodes > Pissodes strobi. Next base: position 199,503 of record MU182868.1, on the reverse strand, counting down.
CCCCAAGGCAGGGGCCACCACTGAAGTACTTTATGTGTTAATGACTCCTAATAAGTTGACTTTGACCATAGAAAACTCTCCATTTCCACACCAGTGTTTAAAGAACCTTTTTCATATTTCAGTCAAAGTTTTTAGCAGAAGTCAGAATAAAATCATATTCTGATATTATTGGCTTTTTGTAATGATTAATTATTTTATAAATACTTTTATATCACTCTTGTTTCTATAAGAAATCCTTGTTAATTAAAGTAATGTTGTTAAAAATGCTCTTCAAAAAATGGCATTGGGAACTACCAAAACCATTTAAACTACTAATTAATTACCACACTGTCCTAAGTTTGAATTTGAACTTGGAAAATATTACATAAATATTCAAGATAAATTATAATAAACAGCGCAGGCAAATATGAACCTTAAAATTACAATGGTTAGCAGATTTTATTATACAAATAGTCAAGCGGACCATCGGTCTGACAGACTTTTGTCTTGTTGCAGTCCACAGGGACGTGGCTTGATTTTTCTACCGATATCCTAATCATCAAATCCAAGTCAAGACGTGCAGCTCACAGGAGTCTATTTCTTGGGGAATACCCGCCTAAAGTATTAAAGCCGAGTCTACGATAGATCTTTCAAAATTGTAGGTCAAGTATTCTTTAAAGTTAAATAGTTGCAGTGCCTTAAAGTGCTGAGAGAAATTAAGACAAACTAAAAGCACTTAAATAATTATCTAATGAAATAACCAAACCTAACGATAAATTAAAGCACTTTAAAGAACTTTATTATAATAAAGGGACTAAGACCTATAACCTATAAGCAATTCAAACCATACCTCAACAGAAAGGCCATGCGTGTCTGAGTAATCGGGTATAGTGTAAACCCATTAAGTTTTTCACCAAAAGACGTTGTTATTGTTTTACCGCAGTGCCCTATTTATTATCTCTCCTCACCTGACATAGATCGATCCCTAATCTGAGCTATATAACCTGCACGTCTTTCAAGGCGTGGCGTCACGGATCACTGGACGCGACAGTAAGGCAACTGAAAAAGCCTCTTTCACAGTTTAAGATTGCCCTAATTTACTTGCAAACGGTACGTTAAATGAAAAAATACTCAAGACAATATTTTGCTTATTTTTAAAGGCTTTCTTAAAAGTCGAGTGCAAAACTTCTATGCAGGGTGTCACAAAAATTGAGATTAAAGATAGCTGAATCCCATCATGTAGGTACGCCAGTGGAAACAAATACAAAATTCTAACTCCGTTAAATAGCGCTACACTAAAATTATGTTTAAAATTTCAGTATCAATATCAACAATATCAATATCATTAACGGTTCGTAAGGAATCACATATAATTTGACTTTGGGCATTTACCTTGAAAACTATTATTTCCAGATCTATATGTTCATATGAATATTTTTTCATATTGTATGATGAGTAATCACCCCCTGAATTATACTCATGAGTTTTTTGAACGCATTTTTAATTGATATATCCTTAAAAACATCTGGTTTCAATCCGCTAGATTCATTTCAATAGTAATTTTACCAGCGCGGAAAAACTAAATTTCTTTTGTAGTTTTCAATACTTTGAAATCATTTGTAGTGATATTTGTGTAAATTCGAATTTTTTTTAAAAACCACGAAATCTGTTAAGCTTTTTCCATATTAACCTTAGTAATATAGGAGACTAAAAATAATGCAAACATAAGCGTTGCCATGAGAATTATTAAAAACGAACTTAATTAAAGCCGTAGAAGCACCATATTTATGCCATATCTAAAAGTGGTCACAACTTAAAACACAGCGCATTCAAATTTTGCATAACATTATGGCTTCATTTGCATAATTGCATCATAGCGCTTTAGTCTATCCGAATAAAGATATTAAAGTTATGTGTAAACCGTGCAATAAAATGATTCAGAATCTTAAATGATATGTGTATAATTTGTAATGACACTAAATGACTTAAGTGTTTCCAGTAAACTAAGATAATAGTATTTGAGACTTAATTTCGCATTAGCTATGTAAAACCTTTTAATTGCTTAACTATTCCACATTAGACATGCTTAGATTCACTAAATATGATACTAATGCTTTTAATAGTAAACATCTACCATCTAGAAGATTGAGATATTTTCTAAACAGTCATTTATAGTGGGGATATTTATTTTGAAAAGGTGAATTTAGTGAAATTTGAGCTTCCTAAAGGAATGCAGGAAAAGTCCCTAGAGTAATATCACCTGATTTGATATGTTGGCTACCAATGCTATGTTAATTAATTATTACTAACGGGTATGAGTAATGGACATTGTTATTTACTGGCAACAGAAGCTGTAACAAGCAAATTATTAATCAGTCATAGAAAAATACATTTCCATCACTGAAATCAACAAGGTATTCAAGAATGATCTGTGAATCACCGATAAACGAAATAACAAAACCCTACTGAAACTTGCGCTCTTATATATAAGGAGTATAAATAAAGGAGTTACTTTTTATCCATTCAAATTATTATATACGTAATACTTTTGATACAGTGGATGAACTTCTAATTATTAACCCTCTTATTAGCTTAAACTACTTACATGCAACTTCCACTGTAGCCGGCTGACTCTTAATGCTACCTTTCCCATTCCAGGCGTAGCACTCGCATTTGAACTTCTCCTTGCCGAAAAACTCCTCCACCATGTCTCTGGTGACGTTGACTTCAGCTTCCATGATCCTCACTCCCGTTTGAGGATCGACGAACTGAAAATCTTGAGTGTCAACGTTTCTCGCTCCGTTGCATTTGAAATACACGCGGAGCGAATGGGCTGCTCTACAATGTAGAGCCGCGGCGCGATTTTTTACAACGAACGCATTTTGAGGTTCCGCGAGGAAAATTGGTAGGTCTGTATTTATGAGTAGGCTCTCGTCTTGTTCCGGGGGTGTTGGCTTAGGAGTCGATGCACTAATTGGGTTCTCTTCGAGAAGCGAGGAATCTAGAACAAAGAAGAAGCGTTAGCTATTCATGCTAATTTAATCATAAGTTCAGGAAAAAATAAATAAGTAATTTTTCTAACTGATAAATGATACGCATTGCTGCTTCTTGCCGTAACTGCTTGGTTCGATGATCTATTTACTTCCTAAGCTGGATTCTAAGCTTAGCAATTACAGGTAGTTTAAATTAATAATTATGGCTTATTCATAAAATTCTTAGTTTAACTGCACAGTTAACAGTAACTACCAGTCGTAAAGATGTTGGCAACGTATCAGAGATGACGATCTCGCCAAATAAATTAGGGTAATTAAGAGAATCATGTCACCAGATTCCAGCACAATGATATGTGAATCCTTTTAATTATGCAGTACTGGCTACCGCGGGCCCAAGATGCAAAGAATGTAAGGTAAATAGCTTTTATCGCATCGTTGGGAGCCCATCTGTGGCTAATCGTTGACAGTTTATACTGCGAGATAAACTCATTGATATATTAGGTATTTTCCGGGTACTGTTAGAACGTGCATATTATTAAATTTTTGGTAATATGGTAACGTTTTTATTATACATTTTATTAGTTTGTAAGTATTTCGAACCATCTAATAGATTTACGGGCCCTTATAAGTCGTACTAATATACTGAAATAGCATTTTCCTGCAAATTAATTTTATAAAATATAATGTTTACTAGTGACGTCACTCATGCATGTTCGTATGCAAGAAAAATAGCTCAAAGCTTGACTAGAATGAACTTTTTAGCGTTGAAATGATCAAGCAAGAGAGCTTCAGCTACTCTCTATTAATCCTTGCAATTGCAAATGCTCAGTTCAGAATTATTTAAACAATGAAATAAGAACTAAAGGACTATACGTTTTTAAACTACCAGATCATAACCAGGATTAAATACATTCATATTGCAGATCCCAACAAAATGAGATTTTAATTTTGGTGCCAGAAATTTTTGATGACCTGACTCCAGAAATACCAGTTTTTTTTCTTGTCGCAGCTCTAGTTTTTGATATGATACAGGCTTAATTGAAATGTTGTAACGTTGTGAATGGTACAAAATCCAGTAGTGCTATTTTTCCCATTTACTGGTCGATTTGTGTTGTCGATACTCTCGCTACCTTACTTCCGAGTACAATCCGCCCGTATCAAGGATTGCTGTTTCAAGTCGCTCGAAGGGTGACTCCGCTTGGAGCGTCCTCTTGACGGATGTCAGATATATTAGTTTTTGGGGGGATTTGACAAGCCCTTCTCATATGGACACTCAAGGCGAGCAGACAGTTTGAGAATTTAAAATTATCGTTATTATTTTTGACTGTCAGATCCAAAAACCGCCTCACTGTGTTACTGAATTATTTGGCAAATGAGCTAGTATGTGTATTTTTTTAAATTATCGACCATATTGCTTAAAAACGATGTGTGACGAATAGTGTGGTTACTCTTCCGACAAAAAATGGTTTGTTATCTGTTAGTGTGATTAAAATTATTCATAACTTAACTAGGGTTCTTCTGTGTGACATAATTTACTCCCTTGGGAATCAGTTCCCGGTGTTCTTTAGCCGGATAGAAGCCTTTCATCGAGGTAATACGGCCTCACGGTGGAGACGTAGCTTCGCAGCACATGCCGGTGGATTCTATGTCTGCAAATCTAGTAGATACAAGTAAAATCTACCTTTTCTTTTAACTAATGACCTTTTATTATCTCTGTTATCGTTATTTTCCGTTTGGTTTAATGATTTTACCACTAAACGACGGTAGGTCGTCTGCTTACATATGTCATAACTATTATAGTTATTTATCATTTTGATTAATGAACTTACTGTTAAACGGCTGTAAGTCGTTTGCTTTTTATATCGTATCTATTACCGTTATTTCTCGTTTTGTTTAGTAAACTTACAATTTTTGCTTATTGAACTTACCCATTTTGCTAATGTTCTGATAAGTAATTGGTTTAATTTTACTGTAATTGGCTGTAAGCCTCATGGCAGTAATTGGTTTCAGATAATTGAAATTTGTAACTTTAATTTTTCACCGGTTAGAGCATTTTATGGGCTTCGCAAATATTCCTTGTTCTTTTGGTGTTCATTTCTAATAATTTCAAATAATTACTTATCTAGAGAAAATGATCAGTTTCCACAATGCAAAAGAAAGACTAAAGAAGAGAACTAAATTTTGCTGCCATTTTTTTTAAACCCCCAACACCAACGTAGAGAAGAATTAAGTATCTATGCCAAATCGCCTTTCATAAATTTGTGAAAATAGATAAAAATATTTCCTTTGAATCACTTTTTGGAGAAGGATCTAGAAACATAATCGCACTCGTTGATTATTACCTATTAGCATGATCTTCGACTCAAATTAAATTAAAAACATAAGGATGAGACGAGATAATTATAGTCTATAAATATGGAAAAAAGTGGGCGAGTCTGCTAGTACTCGAGACACTGATGTGTAAAGAGCGGAGAAAATGCAAAATGCATTTTTTTTCATTTTTTGCAATTTTTGGACTATTTTGTACAAAACATGCCTTTTTTCCAATAATAGAGCATTTATTGCATTTTATGGCCAAATAAAGGCCCTGTCCGTACCATTTCTATTGCTTATTTATTGCACGGCACGTGTTTATTAGTTTATTACATTACAATGGGGACGACTGAGGTACTTTGCTACTTCATAGAATTACCCAGGATAAACCCACACTATAGGGTATTCCCAGTAAAAGCAATTAATATTGCAAACCGAATCCGATAGTTCAAAGAGGTAGCAATTTTGTATATCTTTGATATCGTCTACTTGAAACGTTCTTGTGTGCCTCGTTTTGTAAAGTGAATTGTGTCTGTGTCTGTCTGTCCAGTGTTTGTTAAAATGCCGAAAACTAACTTCCATATGTCGTGGATAAATAGCTATCGGGTGTTCACTTGGGATGGCTTCAATTTGTTTTGTACAGCTTGTTCGAAAATTGTAAGTATAAACCATATTTTCACATTTATTTACTGGCTATATATACATATTTATTTCACAGGTTGTCCAGATGTATATTTTGGTAAGCTAACGCCAATTTTCACGATATTCTTCTCTAGGGTATGTGTCTTAATTTTAATTCCCTGATTGATTGATATATTTCTTGTTAAAAATTTAATGGCGCCTTCACCTGACTGTCTAGTCATAAAACCTGGTATATGGACCGTTTGTTGACCAATTAACGAATAGTGTTACATTGTTGTACCTAAAATTGAAAGTGAATTAAGTGGTTTGAGTTCCTTAGGTATTTATTACCCATGACCGTGAAATCTCATTAATATCCCGCTTATGTTATTTCGTGTGTACTTCTGCATTTCCCTGTTCAGTTTACTATCCAGTTTTCGATGGTGAAAGAAAAAAGTAGAAAACCGAGTTTTGACTTAGTAAAGAGGAGTTTGGTCTATTTTGGATCTTTTTGAGAAACTAGGATGAATCATGGGCTCCACATTTTCTATATAAAACAAGCGTTGATCTTTTGGGTTGGTAGACAGTTGGAAAGATGAAGTTCTTAAAGTTTGGAGCACCAATGCTTTGGAATAAACCAAACAACTATCACAAAACTGCCATTTTTGGCAGGATCAATCGGAACAACGGAAACAAATAGAATGATTTTGATCCAGATTCAGCAAAGAAATTTATACTGCATTCTGAGGAAATACCTATTCAACCAGTCAGCAGTCGTCCGAGACTTCCAGACAGACGCATCCACGGCTAATGAAGTTGAATAAATGCAATCAGAAAACGACAGTTATTGTAAAGCAGATTCAACAAGTCTCCAACTAGCCCTGAGCCGAATTACTCTACAGATTAGACAAAGAGAATCTACATTATCGAACCACTAATATTAGATCTTATCGTAAATGAGATCAGGATCTTTTGATCTTTTTCTCTAAGCCAATTATCTTGACATGTCATAACCATATAGCAGAACTTTTAATAAATGCATCGGCTAAACCATATACCAATACCTTTTTATTAGCAGTTCAAAACGTCGATCTAAAAGTGGTAAACTTCCTCCTTGGACAGCAAAGTGGATATTTCAAATAACCTTGCTTTTTATGTATTTGGGTTACCAGAGCTAAGAATCGGTACTAGGTTAGTAAAAAGGACCTTTAAGGAATGTCATGATTCAAGGAAAAAACGCAGTCATCGAACCAGTGCTTGGGAAAGGGAAAATCATATTATATTCACCCATATGTAACAAGTTGGGGTGTATGAAGCACTTTGTGTCTTGGCTACTTGACCTGCAAGTTTACTAAGAAAGCAGGAACAATCTGAAATTCGGAATATTTTATGCTTCTTAGATAAGGCAGCTTATTAAAGATCCAGAATTTATCTCCTCAATGAACTAGATTGAAACTAACTCTTGGTATTTACTTGTTGAAGTTTTATTGGAAACCATAAGACAGAAAACGATATAGAATTAGTGGAAAATATGTTTTCCTATTTTAACATTCCCATTCATTACCTCCACAACCACTTAGATCGGTTTCCAAAAAACCAAGGCAGAACAGATGGAAATATTAAAGCTATGGATTCGATATCAGAAAAGATGGGACAGCCACACGTGATGGCAGACTACTATTGGAATTTGCAGCAAGATTTTCTATGTTAGAAATATCTCGCTGTCAATTTTTTTACCTGACAGTTTGAGTAATTAAGAATCCCAATAACGTGAAATATACATAAGTTAAAATTGATTTTGTTCTATACAGCAGATCTCAATAACCAGATCTAGACTAAAGATAGACTCAATGTGATGGTACCAAATAAATGTTTTCATCACAACCTGCCTTGAGCGTGCCCCATGGGAAGGCTCTTCCCACCATATCTAACATCAACACTACCATGGCAGAAGTCAAGTTTCATCACCGTGACATTCGTAAATTCCTCAAAGAGCTAGATACGCAAAAGGCATCAGGGCCGGATGAAATACCTGCCATCGTGTTAAAGAACTGCGCCAACGAAATAATACCCATTTTTTCCAGGATTTGTTCTCTGTTTTACGAAAAGAGATTTACCCATCTTCGTGGAAAGTCACTCGAGTACAACCTGTTCCAAAAAAGCAACAAAACCACGCCCTTAAGCTATCGTCCAATTGCCTTACTTTCAATAATCTCTCTAATAAAGTCATGGAATATATAGTGAATCAGCAACCACTCAAGTACCTCGAGCCTAACAGAATAATTAGCGATAACCCATATGTCTTCCGCAAACAGAGATCAACAAGAGATATATTGGCCTATGCCACTCATATATGGAGTAGAGCAATTGAGAACTATGGAGAATCACGAGTGATTGCGTTGGATATTTTGAAGGCATTTGACAGAGTTTGGCATGAATGATTGCCCAACAAACTGCCGTCCTTCGGACTGCCAGCGTCTTTCTGCAGCTGTCTTGCTAGATTCCTTAAGACCGATCTCTGCACGTTGAGGTTGATGGAAACAACTCAGACATAGTCACCTTTGATGCGGGAGTGCCTCAATTAGACTACTAGGTGGCAGTATCAATATGTCCTGGCTTGACCACGTTGCTAGCATCGCAAAATCAGCCTTGCAGAAGCTTGGTTCGCTATTTCGCAACAAAAAATGTATACACCGCAGCAGCTGCTCTTGCTCTACAAAGCGCAACTAAGACCTAGACTTAGAAAATTGCTCATATATCTGGAGTATGGCACCTAAGCACACTATAATGCTGCTGGATACCATTCAGAAGAGAGCCGTGCGTCTCGTCGGCGACCCGGGATCTGGATAGTCTGGAACTCTGGAACACCGCAGATATGTAGCCGAGATATCCTTGCTTTACAGATAGTTTCACGGCAGATGTGCCCGGGATGTGGCCCGCATCATCCCGCCCCAGCAACGCTTGTCAGACAGTCGCGACAGACGGCAAGAGCGCACCCGTTTGCTGTACAACTGGAAACACCTAGAACGTCGCTTTACAGGTACTCCTTTGTCTGGCGCACTGCAATACTGTGGAACTCACTCCCAGCACATCTGTTTCCCCCTAATTATAATCTACAACGATACAAGAACCGTGTCAATCAATATCTTCGCGCATGCACACACCAAAATATCTGCTGGTGTTTCGAGTTGTTAGTCATACAAATGATTCATTGTTTGAGTTGTTTTCTAGATCACTAACTATTGGATTTAAAATGATGGATTGTTTATGGATAATTATTGCCTCAAGCAATAATTTTAAGACGCATATTGCAATGTTAAGAAAAGTAACAAACACTTATAGCTCCACTTCCGGTTCTGCCTTCGAAGGGAGAACACGTTGAAAACGGATTACAGAATTCGGCACCGGGTGGTGGAAGTTTTTTGCTTAGAAAACATGTTTAACCTTCGGGGGGAGTCTGGAAAGTCGTGCCGTCTAGAAGATGTAGAGGGTGGGTCGCGTAGTGGAGGGTCGATTCCTACTAGGACTCTGGTGTCATCTCTGTACGTGGTAGCGTGGCCTGATGGTGGTCGGAATTATTTCCTGTGGGGATCGGGGTCTCTGACAGAAAGTGGTTATACCTACAGTGTGCGAGGCATCCTTGCATTAAGAACTCAGCCGTGCAGTGCAACAAATCATATTTGTCTTTGTAATTTGCTCGCCATATTGGAGGTTCCCTCAAATAGGCCCCTCACACTGGAATAACGTGTACCTTATGCAAGAAGGGTCGCCTTGCCTCTAACTAAGCGCCGGACGAAGGGCGCGCTGGCGAAATTGCCCTTTGTGGAGCAGAAGCCATACCTATTGTCTTTCTAAGACAATAGGACATAGAAAAAAAAAATACTTATAGCTCAAATGATTTTGTTCTAGAAAAACAGCGCCATTATTTTAAAGAATTAACATAAGCTTAGTAATACGCATGAAATTACAAATAAGAAAACCAACAAATGAATGGAAAAGCTCACCTGGCATTTTTCTAATGCATCCCCATTGTCACGTTTAGCTTAAAAAGTTTAAAGAAAAATGGTAGACAATTCACATAAGGAAAATAGTTTGCTTACCCACATCGTCGCTTTATCCCTTTTCCGCGTAAAAAGCATCGTAAAAAGCTTCTCGATCGGCGCGAAGATCGAAGTTCAAACGTTTAATGGCAACACTTCTTTACGGTGACAAAAGCTTGCTTTCCCGCCTTTCATTTTCTCTAAATATATGAATAGTGTCGTTTTAAAATAATGAGCTTCCAAGCATTCGTTCTCAAGTTGGCGCATCGAATTTATTTTCTTCTATAAATTATCCCATTCATAAGCGGCGAGGCATTATGTGAAAATAGGTGTACCTAATTCTTTACATAGAACACGAGTGTAAAACCACTCGAAAAATTCCCATCAGAGCTATCGAGTGAATGAATGCGATTTGGAAAATAAATTATGTTAATGCATTTTGTTTGGTACACGATTTTACTTGTAAGGAAGTAGGTTGATGAGAGCTTTAAAAACGACATGGGAAATAAATTAAATTACGTAAAAAGTGCTTTAGCATAAAGCTAATGCATTTTTAGTTATTTATAGCGCTTGGCTGGTATCCTTGGGAAAGGAAGTTCCGTTATAAACTTGCATGTTGCTTTACTAGGAAATTGTATTATTAATTATTATTTATTATTCATCTAATTCGATAGAAAAACACACGTAATTCTTATAATCGAAATATATACAACCCAAGTAACAAAAGAAGCTTTAATATGGTTTTCAAGACGTTGTTACAGCCAAATGAATAAGACTCACCTAAAACCTTCGGCTCTAGACAACCTCTTGAAGGCAAGATAAAGGCTCTCTTACAGCCAAAGGGCCCACTCCTATGAGGGTCTCAAGACCAAATCTTAAAGCTTGTTTAAAACTAACTTGCATTGAAATCGATTCTCTTATCATTGCCTTCAAGGAATCATAAAACTTTTAGCAAGTGTCACTTAAAACCATAGGATTTATAGTGATCTAAGATTAAGATGAGTTTAAGAACTCTGAGATTTATAACATCTTTAGATAAAATTATCATAACCTGTAAACCAGTTACATCAAACAAATGTCCGTCATGTGATGTCGTCTAGTCGGTGATGCATTCCAACTCCTAAGAATAAACATGGAGGAAATGCAATACCAAAATCTGGTAAATTCGTCAGGGACAAAAATTATAACGCAGTCGACTTGTTCGATGAAATATGGAAAGATACCTTCTAAAAATGAAAGCGCCTTAAATTTACTGCCCGTTTAAATAATTAAATTATTATTGACTAATTCTAAACAAGGTTTAATTATTATAAACGTACTTAAAAATGTTTGCTTGTAATCTTATATTGTATTACTGTTAAGATCCTCGTATTTTTCAAGGTAGGAACTGCGACATTTTGATAAAATTATTAAATAATATTACCCCCCTAAAATATTTCCAATATGGAGGATTGTGCTGTTTGTAAAAATATGGCTTCTTATCATTTAAAACCTCAAGGTTTCTTAGAAAGAAGGCATAAGTCCTATTAGTTTTGTCATAACCTTTTATTTACTGTAATTAATCTGTTTACTCCTAACTGTTCCTTAGAGTAAAGCTAGTCTTGACCAAGGTTGCTCGGCCTCCTCATAAAACTACTTGGCCTTATCACGGTGTCGCATAAGTCTTCTAGCACTGCGATCAACTTTTCCGCACCCAATTAGATCACCATAACCTCAAATTTTGTCCAGTTTTATGTTGATCTACATTTCCATTTATTATCTTTAAAGATTGCAACTATACTTTTTTTTCTGAAATTACCATTTCTTGTAACTCTTACTATTTATGTGAAATATTTTCCATTTTTAAGGAAATTATATTGAACACCACTACTGAATCAGGGCAGACAGTCAGAATGACAAGATGGCCGCTTTTAAAGAGCTCTAGGCGGTAGGAGTTAAAGTAATGGTTTAAGAAAGCAATAGAAAAGTCCAATAGGATTTTGTAAAGATTATATTGCCTTAATGAAGCAATATATTTTCCCAGTAATTCTAATACAGTCTTTATAGTAGCCAATCTTAGACTTGAGCTTTATTGCTATCTTATATAAAACTACAAGTTTTATGAAGTGCTTAAAGAATATGTTTTAAATCCAACTTAAAGCTATAGTCTTAAAACAGATTACTTTAAAGCTAAACATAATTAAATCCTCCAGAAGATCAACAAGGTTTAAGATTGATAACACAAAAGTCTTGTTAAAGCTAACACAAGAGTAACCGGTTTCAAGTCCATGGACACTTAATATTATTGCTGCCAAGGCTGCTTTAAAACTTATTTTTAAGAATAAATGGACTGTTAGCATGTTTGAAGGTGAAACCCTAGTACTTCTACCGACCATTTTAAAGCTGATATAAATCTAACTAGGTAGCATTTAAATTGTTACTTGGGAAGATCATTAGTAAATATTTCATACCGTGTTGATGACCATAGTGCATGCGTTTTAGATAAACAGCAATTTTTTCTTGAATTAAATTAACTGTTTATGGATCAATTTTCTGATCAATCCTCAACGGACAGCACATACGATTACATGTTAGACATTCCTATGATTTATTAGAGAATTTCATGTGGTTCTATCTAGATGGTCTCAGGTTTAGAAATTATTTCCGAGCTTACCCGCAAAAATACAAAAACCTGCATTGGATTTATTTGACAATATTTCAAATGCTGGTATGACTTTTGTTTTAACATTTTACCACTGCAAGTATTGTACCAAAGCCTTTTATGGAAACTCAACTTTTTTATGGCACTGACACACACACTACAGGGAGATCCTATAGCACTCGACGAGCAGCGTGTGGGAAAATATGTTGATTGACATGGTTCTTGAATAGCTAGCTGTAGATTGTAATTTGGAGGAAGCAGTCCTGTCCTGGAAGTCAGTTCCACAGTGATGCAGTGCGCCAGACAAAGAAGTTCTTGTAAAGCGATGTTTTAGGTGTTTCCAGTTGTACAACGAACGGGTGCGCTCTTGCTGTTTGTCGTGATTGTCTGACAGGCGTTGCTGGGGTGGGATGAGGCGAGCCAAATCCTGGCAACATCTGCCGTGAAAATATCTGTAAAATAGGGATAACTCGGTGACATGTCTGGCGTGTTCCAGGCTATCCAGATCCCGGGTCAACTTCGGGTCACCAACGAGACTCACAGCCCTCTTATATTGAATGGAATCCAGCAGATTTGGTGCGGCATGGCACCCCAGATGTATGAGCAATATTCTCAGCACAGTCTTTTTTGTACTTTGTAGAGCAAGCTGCTGCGGTGCATACAGCTTTTGTTGCGAAATAGCGCACCAAGCATCTGCGAGGCTGATTTTGCGATGTTAGCAACGTGGTCATGCCAGGACATATCGCTGTTAGCCGAGACAACCGGTAGTCCGATTGATGAGGATGGTATAGTGATGTCAGGGCCCGCCGTATTGGCTTCCTTGGTAAAAGTGGCTGCTTGAGTTTTTGCTGCATTGAACTTGACTAAATTTCTATCGCCTCAAGTTCAAACTTTCTTCAGATCTTGATTAATTGTTGTAATCTGCCCCTGTCTGCGGTGATAAGTCTCAGTCGCTGGTAAGGTTTTTCTGATGTAAATTGAGAGTCATCTGTAAAGTTGTAAACAGGATTATTGGTTTCGGTCAGCAGGTGATTAATATAGATGAGAAACAGAGTTGGTGAAAGTATGGCACCCTGAGGCATGCCCGCATTGATAGTGAATGTGTCTGAGATGTATCCATCAACTGCAACCTGCAAAAATCGGTTCTCAAGGAAACTGACAAGCCAGCTGCAGAGAGAGGTGGCAGTCCGAAGGATGGTAGGGTGTTGAGCAATCCGTCATGCCAAACTCCGTCCAATGCCTTTGAAATTTTCAACGCAATCGTTCGAGATTCTCCGTAGTTCTCAATTGTCCTACTCCATATATGAGTGACATAGGCCAGTATATCTCCTGTCAATCTCCTTTTACAAAAGCCGTATTGATTATCGCTAATTGTTCTGTTGGGCTCGAGGACATGAGTAGTTGCTATACGTTCCATGACTTTGGAGGTTATTGAAAGCAAGGCAATTGGGCGATAGTTTGAGGGCGTGGTTTTCTTGCCTCTTTTTGGAACAGGTTGCACTTGAGCAACCCTCCAAGTGGTTGGGGAAATCCCTCATCGGTAAGAAAGAGAAAAAATTGTGGAAAAAATGGGTGCTAGTTTGTTGGCGCTGTTCTTTAACACGATCCGGTCCTAATACCTTTTGCGTATCTAGTTCTTTGAGGATTTTACGAATATCACTGTGATGAAATTTAACTTCTACCATGGTAGAGTTTAGGGATGGGCAAATTTCACTTTTCACTTCATCTGGAAATTTCACTGTGAATTTTTCACATTATACATTGAGTTTTGAGACACCCTATATATATGTAAAGAAAGAAAAAGAGAAAAACAAGTATAAATTGAAGTCGGGTTTTGCGAGGTTTTTTCAATAGATTCGAAAGCGTATCGCTCGAGAAAGGGGACAGATAGTCAAAAGCCGGCGCAGTGTACGGTTTATTTTGGTGAACTGTTTGGCCTCTGTGTTTTAACATGTCATTACAGGTCAGTAAAATGAAATTTATAATATTGTTATTAACATAATTAGTACAAGTATTTCTTTTATTCTCATGGATAATTCATATTTGATGGCATAACATGTGTACATATTTAATGAAATCGTTTTATGCTGTGAACAACACTGCTTTAAATGAAAACAGAAAATTTATTAATTGCTGTCTTTTCGTGCTAGGATTTTAATTTTAGTATGACTGAGAGTGTACTCAAGGGCCTTGATGAATCTACTAACCATTTCCTACCCTAACGGGAGAACATCCTAGTTCTAAATGTAATCATCATTCCAAAGATATTGGCCCATTTTGCAACTAAATAGCTGGGTAGCCTCCGTAATCCAGGACCTCAGTACCTTCCAGCGGCGTCTGGTTAACTAACAACAACCCCTTCAGTTTTAAATGTATTGGTACAAGTGTGGAACTATGAATTGTGGTACGGGAGACAGTAATTTAAATAATTATTATACTAATAAAGATTATACAGCATAATTCGGTTTAGGAATTTAGATCGAGGGTTTTTCTGCCATGCTCTTTTCCGTCGTGAATTCCAGGCTGAGTCCGGCACGTTTTCTCTAATATTTTGGCACGTTTTCTTTAATAAAATAGGCGTATTAGGAATTTGTGGTTTAATTTACGTGGCGCACCTTTCTCTCAAATTTCCCTAATTTTGTTACCGTCGAGCGCATTATGAGTAAGTAAAATTGTGCAAGATATAAAAATAACACAACGTAGGTATTGGTTTTCTTTTTAATCTATTTTGACGATCATTGGCAAAATAAAGTCAAAGCACAACTTATCTCGTTCATCTATGTTGAACTGATCCGGGCAGGATATACTACAAAATATTGACATTTTTCAAATTTCAGTTAATATTTCAAAAATTCTGAAATTTGTTGAATATTTCAAAAAATCATGAAATTTTCAAAATTAAATATTTTATCTTTGAAAATATCAGTGTAATTTCTAAAATTCAATGAACTTTTTAAGAATATCCTATTGAAAGTAAAGTAGAGAAAAAAAATAAATACAATATTTTAACATTTTTTACAAATTTTATTCTTCTGTCTAAGTGTAAAATTTAAACACATAATTATGTGACATAAAAACAATAACATAATAAAAAATAAAACATTATCATCATATGCCTATATGTATGATGTATGTAAAGTTGGTACCTACCTATATGCTCAATCAGCACAAAGATACATTTGTTCAAATGTTTCAAAGAACATTGCAGAAAACAAAACAAGGAAAGTATTTTAAAAAATCAATAAACCTTTTAGAAAACGACAAACACTAAAATGAAAAAAACTTAAATGAATCAAACAAAATTACAAAAAAATAGGCAAATATATAAAACATAATTTAGTAGAAGATTAAGATGAGTTTTGAGCTCCTGAATGCCATGTTTGACGTATTTTGCCATTTATTAGAGTTTGTTCAAGCAAGCTAAATTGTGCCTTGAATAGAGAGTGATAAAGCTAAATGCTCATGTATGCTGGGTTCTTGGTAGGGACAGAATGAAGATGGTCGCAACAAGACCAAAATTATCTTTCCAACCAATCCATTGAGAGTACTGAAAAATTCAAGTTGAAAATTTATCTGAAATTTCTGTGAAATTTCGTGTTTTGTATATATTGAATATTTCAGATTTAAAAATTTCAAACCTGGAAATTTCATTTGAAAATTTCAAACGGCACATCCCTAGTGTTGATGTTCGATATGGTGAGGAAAGCCTTGCCTTGGACGTTTACGGTAGAGTGCGAATGAACACATTTTGACGAGCATGTATGAAATGATATATAAAGGCAAATAATATAAAAGCACATTTAATCAAAGCTTGTAATAATTGTCAAAAAAATTTAAACTAAATTTATGCAAAGTGGCATTCAATATGTTACCAATGTTGCAACTACCACATTGGAATATAATATCCAGTATAAGAAAGTTCAGGAGACAATACCGCTGCACTTTTTCGCAAACTTCTACTTTTTATCCGCGGTGTATAATTCTTGAGTTAACACTTAATCCAATTGGAAGTTTTCAAACTTTGTAATTGGTTCTTCGACAATCGGGAGATTGCTATTTGCATATAAAAATATTAAATAGGATTTTCAAATTAGTGCATTATTCTCAGACTGATTGAGTTAAAGTTGGGTAGATATTTACTGCAAAGTTTAACCCAAACGATTTACCAGTATTCCAATGAAACGCAAGAATAAATCGATAGCAATTAAATAGAGAGTGAAAGTCAGAAATATTTTGAACTGTTTGCCAAAACCGTAATCAACTGTCGAATTTATGCCAAGCGGTTTCCCCCTTTTAATTAGTAATCGCGGATGCGGGACGTTAATTTATGATTACGTGCTTACGGGGAAAATGGAAAAATATTATCGGGTGTCGGATTAAAAATCCCAGTTGGCTCTAATAAAATAAAAAACGAAAAATGCAACCATCTGACGCCAAAAAAATTTAAATTTTTCGTGCAAGTAATAAAAAGCTATGGCCAGATGCCTCGTAAGTCTGAACGTGCCAAGGCAATATGTTTTAACTAATTGGCATTTTAAATAATTTAAATTGTCATGGACTTAGAGTACGGACAGAAATGATGTTTGAAAATGATAAACAGCACATTTGAGAGAGACTGATTTTGAGCTTCAGTATACAACCATTTAAGGAAAAATCATATTGAGGAAATGTTATTCATTCATTAGTTCCTATAATAAACCTACCATTCATCCCGTTTTTTACGGGGCAGCCTATTTTGCAGGAAATTACATCCCGTGTTCCCGAATTTCTTGTCGGGATATGTAAATGTCCCTTGTTACCTAAATTGCAATAAACTAAGCCGAATGGAATATCGAATAATATTAATATCGATTCTCGTCTCATTCCTCCTGTTTCGTTTCATTCTGAATTTAAATTTTTCGGAAAAATTTACGTTACGTTTTACCGGGTTCTCAAAGTTCTTCCGAGTGGATGTGTGGAATCAAATAAAAACAATGCCCAAACTAAAGTGTGCATTTCCTGACAACTTGAAAATAAAATAACAATTTCTTCATTCCACCAAAAAATAATATTGTCTATTGCTCATAGAGGCAGCTCTGATGTAGCAATGAACGTAGCAAAAAACACAAATTGAGTGCTGAAGTATTCATTTCATAAATTCACCTGTTTTGGTGTTTAGGATTTTGTATTTTGACAAACACAAAATACACAAATCTTTGAGAAAAAAATGTTTTTTTTTTCAATTATTTCTTGCAGGGACCAAAGGGGCAAAATTATCAGCAGCGGAGGGTGTTTTCGCTTATACCATAATCAAAGCTACATACATGACTGTACATCAAAATGAATTTTAAAAAATCCTCAATCCAAAGTTTGGTTGCGCACAAACGTCTTTATCTGGCGCACTGCATCACTATTAACAACCAACAGCTATTCAAGAAACGTGGCAAACAACATCTTCGCACACACCCCGCTCGTCGAGTGCTATCCCTTTAGTGCCATAAAAAAAAATAAATGAAGTACCTAGAATTGATCTAGATATTCTACTTATTTTTCAGATCCAACAAACGTTGCCACTAAAGTAGGTTTTAAAAAGTCTGGAAATAGTCGTACCTTAGAAGTTGTGGAAAAACAGGATTCGTGTAGAGCGTTCCAAAATCTCATATTATCTTATGGTTTATAAATTGAATATTTTAAAACTTCTAGTCCTTATCAGAAATACTGAGATGGCAACACTCCAAGAGAAAATATTACATTTTGAGAATTTTACAATATTCTAAACAATATTGGTGGTAATTTCATTTAACCCCAAATAACACATCTAAAATATATATTTCGAGACACAGTAAAAATATCATGAAAATAGTTCATTTTATATCTGATAATAAATAGCGGACCATTTAGGAAGGAAATACATTACGTGCACGGTGAAATTTATCCGTTTTTAGTCTGAAAATAATATAGAAGGCGTCGTACCATATGCGAACCTATTTCGTATCTTTTTTTACATCAGATTAGCCTTTTATGCCTTTCGGAATGTAACTTTGTGTAGGTGAAAATTTCTGAAACACCCGCAACCAACTACCGTAAAATCGGACCGATTATTCTAGTCCTTCTTTTATCTCGACCATCGTTTTTCAAAATTATCTACCGGTCTTAATGGTCATAGCCTTCAGTGTCTAGCAGTTATTCGCAAATAGAAATCTGGTTTACAGGACCGAAACAAGGAATATTCCCTTGATGTTAAGCATGTTCTTCATGCCTTATATAATTATGTTTATAAGTATCGACTAGGACTAGATCATCTTATGATATTATATAGTACTAGATTCCTTTAAATTAAGAAAATTTTACATCAGAAAATAACGTGTATGGAGACAGCAAATCTTGCGTTTAACCAAGTATAAATTCTTACAGGGCATTTTCCAACAAACTAAATTTTACGAGCGACGAAAACATGCTTTCTTTTAGACTTGGGTTAGTCTATTTCAACAGCGCATAATGATTATACTATAAGAGTGTTTTTTGTCTCTTTCGTTTAATCTTGTAGATTTATCTTAAATGAGGTTATCTCTTGTACCTTTGTATAATTTGTAGCAAAATAAGATTAAGTTGGAAAACATTTTTAATTTAATTCAAATACAAAAATATAACAAAACATATGTGTAACATTCTCTTTTAAAAATAAAAACAACAAAAATTTTTCTTATAGTAATTTTTTATTCTTTTAATTTTTATTTTTAACATTCTCTGCAACAACAGTCTTCTTATTTGTTTTAGTATTTTAATTTTTTTGTATTAACAGCCTTCGAGGCACTGGCGGACTTTCTATGCATTTTTCGGACTCTTTCGTCTCTGTAGATTCTTATCGTTTATATCTTAAATTCTCATAAAATGGTGGGTGTCTGATGGTAACCCAAACTAGCTCGCTTTTGGTATTGGTACTTGAAGTTTTATTTATAACGTGCCTTAAGGTTTACCTATTGCTTTTTGTCTTTGTGGAATGGTTTCGTGTCCCTCTTCATAATTTGTCTCATAAAACACGTCATGACTTGGAACATACTTAAGACATTTAATACCGGCAACTTTCAAATCATTTCTGCATTTTCCTCTAGGAAATATATCTTGAACTATCTGAATCACCATAATTAAAAAAATCTAGAATCTAAGTACCGTACATCCAGTGGCATTGGTTTTTGCTTGGCATTTCGAACGACAGTAAAATATGTCTCCTACTTTGAAATGTATTTCTACCAAACTGTGAGAAGAGTCATACTCCATTTGAGTGTAATCTTTCTCTAGGTACTTGGCTCAATTATTATATTATACCTTGATGAAAAGTATGGCAAAGCATTGGACAGATTACGGTTTTTTACTTGGGGATATATCTCAAGTTGTTTCATTTTATAGGCACATCAAATGTCGCATTGGTAATTACGAGGTTTGAAAAACTAATATTCATGCCAAATACTTTTAAAAACGTACAAAATCTCTGCCTCTATACACATCTTTCGCCATAATTTTATTTCAAAACACATTTTTTTAGATCTTTGTTGTCAATAGTGACTTATCATTTTATGCAAATCATTCGAAAAATGTTTCTTGTTTGCACTCTTTCTTCATTTTTACTATTTCGTCCATCATCATTCCAAACTTATTTCCGTCATTAACCCATTATCTTACCATCTTTCATCTTCTCTTTGATTCAGATAGTGCCTTCTTGATGTTTTACTACTTCAATTTAAAAAAAAATAGGACGTATAAGTGACATTCAAAAATTTAGTTAATTTTGAAATAATTTTCAACAAAGCTGTGGCTGAGATACTGGACAATGTAGGGTTGCAGATTTTTTCTTACTCTTTGGAAATACGCAGCGTATTCAGCAACCAAATAATCAATAGGGCATTGGATAAGGTAGAATTCTTATTTTGATAGCTGCATTTAGCACTATAAATTATCACTTCTTCTCCTGCTTTGATACTCTGGTTTAAAATGAAATGCCAAATTTACTGGCATCGATATCACATTTCTCTCATGCGATACATAACAAAACCCTTCATGGTTTTTCATATCTTAAAGTGTGGAATTATGTACACAAGGTTTGCCTTTGTAAAATAAAATGATGAATCATTTCAATGTGATGACGTTAATTCCATTTGTAAATCCTTGCAATGATCTTCCTTGCCACTTTATGTTCTCCATCGAGTATCTTTTTTCTATTTCTTCTTCTGCAAGAATTTTAGTTTTGTAACTTGAGCAAACTGGTCAACTTCAGGTTGGGACAAGCTCAAATTAAATTTTTCAAACCCTCTTCATTGTAAAATTTTATTGATGTACACAGAGTTTGCCCTTGTAATATACTGATAAACCTTTTGAATGTGGTAACGTTAATACTTTTTGTAAGTCCTTGGGGTGACCTTCCTTATGATTTTCTTTTTCCCATCAAGTTTCATGCTTCTATCCTCTCTTCTCTTCTTCTGCAAGACACTTTTAGTTTTGTAAATTGAGCAAACTGGTCAACTTTAGGCTAGGATAATCTCAAATTTATTTTGTCAAGCATTTCTCATAATTATGTAAATAAAGTTTGCCTTTGTAATATAATTTCAACCGTTTGAATGTGGTGATATTATTAGTACCTTTCGTAAGTTCTTGCAATGATCTTCCTTGTCCGTTTCTTTTCTTCATCGAGTTTCTTCCTTCTACGCGTTCTTCTCTCCTTCTGCAACACTTTTAGATTTATAACTCGAGCAATCTGGTAAGCTTTAGGCTGGGACAAGCTCAAATTTAATTTTTGAAACATTTCTTATTGTAAAGTGTGAAATTATGTAAAATAAACTGTTTGAATGTGGTGGCATTAATACCTTTTGCAAGTCCTTGCAATGGTCTTCCATGTCCTTTTTTTTCTGCATCGAGTTTCTTCCTTCTACCCTTTCTTCTCTTCTTCTGCAAGTCTTTTCGTTTCGTAACTTGAGCAAACTGATCAACTTTAGGCTGAGACAAGCTCAAATTTATTTTTTCCAACATTTCTCATTATAAAGTGTG
>MU182868.1:134459-177888 GCA_016904865.1 Pissodes strobi | reverse complement strand
TTAATGTTCATATCTAGTTCCTTGCTTCTATCCTTTCTTCTGTTCTTTTGTGGGACTTTTAGTTTCGTAACTTGAGCAAACTGGTCAACTTTAGGCTGGGACAAGCTCAAATTTAATTTTTCAAACATTTCTTATTGTAAAGTGTGAAATTATGTAAACAAAGTTTGCCCAAATATTGCCCTTCTAATATAATTATAATGTGGTAACATTAATACCTTTTGTAAGTGTTTGCAGTTATCTTCCTTGCCATTTTTTCTTTCCCATCTAGTTTCTTACTTCTAACCTTTCTTCTCTTTTTCTGCAAGACTGTACCATGTACAAACATTGCACTGATTCACTTTAGACTGGGACAAACTGAAATTTAATTTTTCAAACATCGCATCGCTGAGACTGATTTGATCGAAACTGCGTTCTGAACTTGTAGCATTGAGAATGTTACAAAAAATCCAGTAATGCGATTTCTTCCTTTTACTGGTCGAGTGCAATCTACCAGTATCAAGGAAAGCTGTTCCGAGTCACTCGAAGCCCTGACCCCTTTTATAGAGTCCGCTTGACGGATGTCGTAAGTATTCCTTTTTTGGAATTGACGGGTTCCTTGGTCTTCTCTCCGGCAGGTTTCAAGTGTGTATGAGGTAAAAAGAACCAATCTACAATATCTGAAATTATCGTTGTTATTTTCGACCATCAGGTCTAATTACCACCTGATTTTGTCGCGAGATTAATTGGCAAATATACTGCCAGGTGTATTTTCTTAAATTATCGGCCGTATTTTCCAATAAAGATGTCCGTCAGTAGCCTTTTCTATGTCAACCTAGAGAGTTACCTGGCTAAGTTCCACTTAGCCAGATAGAGTCCTTTTGATGAGGTGATACAACTACATGGTGGGAAAGTAGCCTCGCAGGAAACGCCGGTGGATTCCACGTCTGCAAGGCACAAGTAGGCTATACCTTTTTTTCAATTTTGGGTCTGAACTTATCGTTAAAAGACTGAAGGTCGTCTGTTTTCTTATATCGAACTTATTATCATTATTTGTCGTTTTGTTTAATGATTTTAGCGTTAAACGACTGTAGGTCGTCTGTTTTCCGATATAACACCTATTACCATTGCTGACAGCTTTTGTTTAATAAACCTATTGGTAAACTACTGTAGGTCGGTTGCTATCTTATATCGTACCTATTACCGTTACTTCTCGTTTTTGTTCAATGAACTCACCGATTTTGCTTATTAAGCTTACTGATAAACAGCTTTAGGTTATGTATTATTGTGGATCATATTTACTCTTGTCTCTTATCATATTTTCTTTAGACATACTTATTTTATTTATTAACTAATCTGATATTATCTCGAGTGGAGAATGTATTTTGCTATTGGTATGAAAATTAGTTAATTGATTTTCACTGTGTTTGGCTGTAAACCTCATGGCAGTAAATTGTTTCACATAACTGCAATTGCAACTTTAACTTTTTGGCTTAATACCGATATTGAACTGAGCTCACTTCGTGTTTATACGTAGGTTCTTACCGGCTATATACAAATAAGTTTAATTTAATTTAGATAATTTTTATTAACTCTTTATTGGTATAATGATATTATCGCTGCCTGAATAAATTTAGATTAGCTTTTGTTTAGTGAATACTGCCTATTTTAAATAATTTGTGACTAACTGCGATTAGTTAGAACCTCAAGAATTCATGGTTTAGTTAAATCTATTTCCAACAGGAATAAGGCAATTTTAATGATATAGGCCATAGATTAAAACTTAAAATCTTAGTTCAATTTGGTTTAATAGTCTAATAACCTAGACGATATACAAATCTTCTCATTAGTTTATGGGCGATACAATAAACTCAACTCAATTAACTCTCTTTAGAGTGTTTATGATAGCATTTAAGATTTGAATAAATAGTTTAATTGGAATCCTGATGTTTATTTTGGCAAGTTAGTGTCAAAAGTGTCTTTAATTAATACCTTTTATATCTAATTTTTACTGTCTTGATTTCAATGTGCAAAAAGCATTGATATATTCCTAGTTAAAATTTTAGAGGCGCCTTCGCCTAGCTGCCAACTCTTCGGCCCACACCTTTAAATAAAATTAAAACCGCTGAGTGAGCCTGGCATATGGGTCGTTTGCTAAGCAATTAACAAATCCAGGTTATGTATTTCCAAAAACATTTTGTATTTTCCAAAAGTTTAATTTTTGATTGCCATATACGCTCCTGAAATTTTTCCTTTTATATTGCTCGCTGTCCAAATCATCTTGTTGAGTTTTTGCTATTACAGCCCAGTTACGAAATAACCATTCACCGATCACAACTGTACGCAAGAACAATTTTTGCACACGAGGACACACAACATTCCATCCTTTTTTAAAAGGAAAAATCCGTTTTAATTTCATTCAAAAGTAGTAAAATTCATTGTATGCAAACTGATTTGCACCCTTAACATCAACTATAGATTTCTTCATATTCGCTTTCAGACTTATCATTTCCATTTTCTTTACAGTAATTTATAATTTCATTCGCGTTTCCCTTTCCCTTCTAGGAATCTCTGGGCGTCTCTTCAATTTATTTCTCTTCAGAAAAGTAGAATCAAGAATATGTTCTTCACTTGAGGGAATTGTTTAGTGATGGGCTTATTCGAATGAAAAATAACCTGAACCTGATACGTACGAATTCAAATACGAACACGAACTACGAAGGAACAAGCTTCGCTGTCGGTCGCCTCGATGTGGAATTGTGGAATGTGGAAGCCGAACTTGGAGGGTTGAAAAACTAGCAAATATTAAGTTAAGATTACATAATTTACTTTTATTGTGTACCTAACATAAAAAAATATCCAACTTTCGGCGCCTGAACGCCAAAAAAGTGCAAATACAGCAATTTGGTGACATCTTCAAAAAATCAAAATAAAAGGCGGTCACTTTTGATCCGCCCGGTAGATATCTTTTGTTGCGATTAGCAAGCAGCCCCACGTATTTCTTATTTCTTTCACACACTTCTTCGTAATGAATACGGCCTTCTTTCCAATATATAACACCAATTATATATATGTTTAGTTTTAGGTTATATTTTTTGAATTTAGAATGTAGGAGCAATAAAGCAATACATAAGTCCTAATATAACTATAACAATATAATATGTACTATTAATTATTAATATTATTACAGTACTATAAACACATCGCCAGAGAGAAATACTTTTTTGCAAATTAGATTTTTAATAATTATGTTCATTACATGTAATCAACACATCCAAGAATCATATTTTGGAGTTTAAGTATTTCTGATTTAAAAACGTAAAATGCTGTTTATTTTATTTTGTTCAATAATATTGCGTAATCAAATATGTACTCATATTCTATTGTTATTTATTAAGCCATACTTAATAAGACAATTACACCAGTTACGAGTTACGAATAAGATGGCGATGACGCTGAACCTCCTTCCTCACCGGCTGCGATCGCTAACCTGAATTTATTCGAATGATTATTCAAATAATCATTCGGTTATTAATATTATTTGAATACAAATAATTCAGTTATCAAAATAATTCGGTTATGCCAATCACTAGATTTGTTGTAATTTTTGGGTGTTTGTTTTCTTTCTCCGGAGAAGGTCTGCGAGTTGATTGGCTTGATAAATCAATTATTGTTGCATTTTCATTACAGGAACTTTATTCTAAAATTCTTGATTCTGATTTTCTTTCAACATAAATTGTAGTAAATTTGCTTTGCCTTAAACAATCATACTTTGCGACGACGAAAACGATAAAATATCATCAATAATAGGCTTCTTCAAATGTTTGTAAATTCAAAATATCGTTTTGGTCATTGCCATCAAGGAAGTGATCGGCCATAGTTGTGGTTCTAAGCTTGGCTTAATTGATATGATACATGCAGTGATGTGAACTGGTAAATTACCGATAAATTACCGTGGTAATTTACTGTAATTTACCGTAAATTACCAGAAATTTATTACCGTAATTTACTGATAATTTACATAGAAAATTACTGGTTCTCGTGCTAAATAATTAACGGTATTTACCGTAATTTACATTATGTTGTAATGTACAGGGTGATCCCCTATAATGTCGCCTCCCTTCAACTTTTTTATTTTAAATGTCACGAAAAAATTAAAAGTTTAGTTATGTAGGTACTGAAAAATACTTTTTTCTACGAGTGACCGCAAAGAATTTGCTTTGCGCACACTTTTGCATATGCAAAGTAGCACTTTCCTACACATTATGCGGGAAAAAAATTACACTTATAAAATCTTGATAAAAGTTTAGATAAGCTTTAAGTGCGGGTAAGCTACTTTGCTTACGTGTTAGGAACAACTTTTGTCTACGAGTGAAATAACTATACATTTTTTTCTTCGTTTTTATTGGCATCAAAAACATCAACTTATAACTACCTTATCTATTATTATTAACAGCATTAATATTCTAACTGCTTTCGCGTGCGGGAAAACATACCTTTGCGCACTGATTAGAAAAACGACTATTTTTCTGCCTGTAAAAAATATTGGAAAAATGATCAGTATACAGAGAAAAACAAAAGGTTATTTTTTTTTCAATGGTTCACCCTATATATGAATTTATTTTTCGAGTCCTAAAATTCTAAGCATATTTTATGTATGATGTTATACCTCTAGAGTTAGTACTTTCACAGCTATAAACAGTTGAAAATCGGTACTTTGGCTAATTTTGACGTTGGTGGCAAGAAGATCAATAGAGATGGAGTAAAATGAATTTCACATTCCTATCTCCCTTTTCAGGAACTGAAAGGAACTGGCAGGCGGTACCATGGGTACCAAATCTAGTACCTCTGTAGGTACCATCAGTTAGCACCATCAGATAGCTCTTGGAAAGTTAAAATAGGAATGTGAAATTCATTTTACTCCATTTGTAATGGCCTTCTTGCTACCAAGGTGAAAAGTAGCCAAAGTATCGATTTTCAACCGTTTATAGCTGTGAAACTACTGACTCTAGAGGTATAACCTCATACATAAATTATGCTTAGAATTTTACGAGGAATTGAAAAATAAATTCATATATAGGGTGATCCATTGAAAAAATTAACTTTTTGTTTTTCCCTGTATACTGATCATTTTTCCAATATTTTTTATACGCAGAAAAAAAGTATTTTTCAATACCTACATAACCATACTTTTAATTTTTTTGAGACTTTAAAAATTAAAAAGTTAAAAGGGGGCGACATTATAGGGGATCACCCTGTACCATGTTTGTCAGCAATATGAACAGTATGCGTTCGGGGATTTGCTGCCGCCTGCCGGTTATTAGCCGAACCGGGGATTTACTGTCGGCTGTCATTCATTGCCATTCATTTTGTTCTGTGTTGCTTTCATTTTAAAATTAAATAATATTTTAGGAAAAAAACAATGTTTTGTTCACAAATAAATGAAATAAGTCTTTGTCCTGCACCGATACTTTCACACACCGTAATTTCATTCCCAAGTGGTAATTACATGATTATGACAAGATATTTTTTTATACATAATCTTTGGAAAAAGAGCATTTTTTATTTGTAAACTAGTTTGGGGTTTCCAAAAGACAGTAATATACACAATTTACATTAATTTACGAATGGAAATCGCTATTAGTTTACTTGCAGTTTACGGTAAATTACGGTAAATTATTGTTATTTACCAAAAATATATTACGGTTATTTACCACAGTAATTTACGACACAAATTTATTACCACGGTAATTAATTTTGGTAATTAACACTCGTAAATTACCACCGTAAATAACCAAAAATATAAATTACGGTAATTTTACATCACTGGATACATGATATGATGTATGCATTCTTCTATAAAGTTATCTTCCTAGCCAAAAAGGCTAAGAAAAAAGTATAAGAAATGAAAAGAAATAATTTAATGCTTTCATGCGAATAACCATGGCACGGACTTTCAGAAGATATTTCAACTCTCAAAATTGTAGCAAAACAATAATAGCAAGATGCTTTCAATTTGAAGTTTTCTTAAATAAAATTTTCAAAAATTCCGCGCGAAATTTTAAATTCGTAACCGATACGTTCATGTTTGATATTAGGTCTGTTCCAACTGACCATGAAAACCGTACATGGGACGGTAATTTCCAGTAGTATAATTCGCTTATCAACATGACAGCTTATTTATAGCCTTCAAAAGTGAAATTGCCAACTAGAAATGACGGTCCCTCGGACGGTTTTCTAGTTGGTTGGAACAAACCTATAGACAACAACGTGCCGGTCCTGTGATCATGCATGCAAAGCAAACGATCGGCTGAAGCTGCAGGTTGGTAGTAAATGCTTCAAATGTAATCTGATTGGAAAAATGCGCATAGATAATGCGAGCTTAAGGAAAGTCGGTAAAGAGTTCGCTGATTTATCGACGGACGATCTGCCGAGAGTTGCTTACCGACCAACTACCACGCGATTGCCTCCGGGTGAAACAGGTTGCGGGATCGGGAAAGGTATAAAGGATAGCATTATTTACAAATACAGAGAGCATACACAGTAGTTATATAAACTAAACTAAACAGTGCGTATTTAGTTCACACGCTTATAGTTGCCGTAATTTTATACCCACATGCGTCGGGTGTGTCCCTATTTTTAATTTCCTTGTCGAGCTTGTTAGATGAAGTTGAGAAATGCGTACTGATTTGTGGTGGACAATAATAAAGGTAATTCGAATTTGAATAATCAATTTTTTTTTTGAGAAATCTTATCTTCAGTTATCAAAACTTTTAGGTCAGATGGTCAGGTTTTTTCGGCAGCTAAATATACAAAAATCGTTAAAGGAATGTCGTTTGAGCTTTCAAAGAAAGTTTGGACAAATTTTTCTTATTATGCTTCACTCTTTTGAGTTGATTGATTCTATGCGTGTATTACAAATGATATAGATATTCTGGTGTACAAAGTAACTAAAGATAATTTAATGCGCCAGGGCCTATTAATATAAGGTTCATGTTCATATGCATCACAAGACATATACGGTGTAATGTATATACAAGATAACTTCAACAGTTCCCAGCCTATTGCGTATTACGTACACTGCCAATGTCACGAAAATTTCTTAAGTTATAGCAAGCTTCATCAAATAATTATTCTGTCTTCAAAATTCCGTTTACAAACCATGTTTGTGAAATAGTAAAATTTTCCTAAAATAGCAAATAACACACTTTTTTAACTTGAGATATTAGATTTTCATTTTGGGAAAGCTTATCTATAGTTTTCAAGACTTTTAGGTCTGATGATGAGGCTTTCTGGGAATCATGAGTTAAAAATAAATAGAATGTAACAACATGCTCCATATAACCTCCCTTTTCCGTAAGTATTTTTTTGAAGATTTCGTCAGTAAACTAAGTTTGTGAAATCCCCACTGCATCATATTCTTGAGCTAATAGGTTTTCTATGAAGTCAATAGCAATTATCCTAACCGTAGTGTTAGCAATTATAACCATAATTGCATAACGAAATATAGTGGCCTTAGGGAGAAGCAATACCACACAATTTCCGGTAGTTATTGTTGAAACGGTATTGGACTCCCAATTATCCAATTAGAATAACGATAAAAATGGACACAAAAAAATAAAGATATTTCAAATGCCGATTTCCAAATATCCATCATCAATTCCCTATAGCATTGCTAATGAGCAAATATACCATCAAATATGCAATCGAATTGGAGTTCATTTGTTTTCCTCTTATTGGTTTTCGGGATATTCATTAAATATTTATAGGCCACACACAATACTCCTTTAATCCCATTCTCGAAACTAAATATTTGTGTTTCATTGTACAGAGCGGAGCAGAAAATTTCTACAAATTGAATTTTAACGCTGTTTACTCCTTTTAATTGAAAAGCGCTGCTAACATTGAAGATAATAACTCGGTTACAATCAAATAAATATTTTCTTGGCATTGAACCATAGCACTATTCTGATAGAGTAAATACATATCCTAGAAACTTTAAATAACAACAAAATGATAGGTAGTAATTGTTGTAGACTCGATCTAGGTCGATTTTCTAAACAAACAGAGACTGCACATGGGCAGCATAAATTACCATAGGTTCTAAAGTGAATTTGAAAATAAAACAAAAATCTTTAGCATTATATGAGTATTTTAATATGTGATTTTACATGAAAACAACTTAAAGCTCATAAATAAACAAATATACACATTTAAGGAATTTAATTCTGACGGTCCTAAAATATAGACAATTTCTGTCAGTGCTACGTATCGACTTCACACAATATCAGAATAACAATATTTATAAGACTAAAGAACTGCATAAACAATTATATTCCTAACATAGTATACGGTTATAAATACAACCTTGCAGATAAACACAGTTAAATGTTGGTTAAAGTTCCTACGGAACCACTGAGTGTGAGCTTGATTAACTGAGATAACTCTGAGATGAAATACAGTATTATACAAGAAATAGTAAAATGATAAATATTACTTTAATTTTCACAATAAGCTACTATGTACAATATATTCACCAATTGACGAGCAACGTTCAATCGTCGAGCAGTTTATCTTCCAACACAGGGAAAGTCACTTAAAACACTTATTAAATCTCTCCTTAGCTTCTATATACAAAATGTACTTCAACTTCTTGCAAATAAGAATGACTCAACTTGGAGTGAATTGAGAATATTATGCAGTCATACGCATAAATAACTTCTGTTGGTAGCCCAATGGCGTCAAGAATTTACTTTACCTTGCAGAGTAATTTGCACTCGCAAACATCACACTGTATGAGTGTGTAAGAGAAAACTTCAATTTAAGAAGAGCATGAAAGGGATGATTTTGTGAAAGGCGGTTTTAATACACGCAATAAATTGATTGTAAAATACGCTATGCAGCAGAGAGAATATTGGCCGAGTGCCAAGAATGCCGTTTACTTTTCGGCTTTTGACAGATTAACTGAAAACGGGTGAGCCTAGTTACATGGCCAAGTGACACAGGGAACGCTTACTATAGCGTCTTACTTGTGAGAGAACCAGGGAACAACCTCCATGGCCGAGTGCCACGGGGAGAAAATACTATCGCGACTTGCTTGGACTTGGCCAGGGAACAAGTACTCCATGGCCGAGTGCCACGGAGAGCGCTTATAGCGATTTATTTGGACGAGGGCCAGGGAACAATTCCCCCCCTGGCCGAGTGTCACGAAGAGCGTGCACTATCGCGACTTGCTTGGACGAGGGCCAGGGAACAAGTGAACTCTAGAACATGAAGAGGCGCGTGAACTTACCCCCACTACCTACATATCACTTCCGTGGAGGGTAAATAACGTACATGTAGAGAAGCTGTACAAAAACTTAACATCACCGGTTGTCTAAAATTAAAATTATGAATTTCAACACAAACCTGGCCGAAATCTGTTGGCTAGTCTTTATAAAATACGATTACTAGAGATCCGAATTTTAGGGACCCTTAAAATTATAAATAGGAATTTTAGGTTGAGTTAGGTGCCTATCCTGAAGGAAGCAGCATTTGCTAAATCCATTGATGGCAACTCTCATTATCACTACTCTTAGATAAGCTTTCCTCACTAACTGTAATCACACGTCCGGGATCATTTTTCAAACTAATTTCTATTTCCTTTGCACAAGATGATTTAAAGGGACTCATGAATGTCACGTCTAACGGTTGCATTTGGCAAAGATACAATTATAACTCTAGACTTATGAGCCGTGTTTATTATATTTATATTTCCATATGGGAAACCATAGCAAGACCCACTTTTTCTTAGATGGCGTGGTAATAAAATGAGTAAATCATTGGGTGAATAAATCCTGTTGAGTTCAACGAAATTTATGGCAGCCAAAAATTGAACCAGGCGGTGCACCATATTTTAATTTGGCTTTTTATTTACTCTGGTGTTACAAATGTTCCCACAGTATTCGCACGAAAGTAACAAATGCTCCCCTGTCTGCGGATGGCAAAATTCCTACCTCTTTTTGTCCTCTTAGGGAAAGGACTTTTGATAGCTGGTGTTGCACAATTGCTTATTAACATTGAATATTCACGTTGGATCCATGTTAATGTTGGGCGTTCTTATTCGAGGATATTATAGAAATCTTTTCTTTTAACTTTCTTCCAGTACTGTGCTCCTGGTTGCTCTTGCGATAGATGTAAAGGTAGTGTTGTCAATGGCTGTAATGACCCGGAGTTAGTAACTGATTTTGGTTAAATTGTTTCAACAAATTATTTTAAAATTCTCCTAAACTGACTCAAAAATAACTCCAGTTTGGACTAGTTCGTCAAGGGAGAATATTTAAAAAAAATAGTATGTTTGGTTTTAAAAATTAAATTAAGTTTCAAGAAATAATGTCCGAACCGCATCTAAAGTTAAACTATTTTGCCTAACGAAAATTCGGGGAAAAGTGCAACAAAAGTCCCTATCATATGTCATTATGTACCAAAATAATATAATCCAAATAAATGGTGTTGTGTTTAACTTCACAGGACTCGACTTCCGACTGACTTTCTTTTCGACAGCATCGTAACGCGCTATTAGATTAACTAACTACAAGGATTACCACCCACTAGTTGCGCGCTTCAAAAACAGGTCTCCCAACACTTTTCTTTAAAAAGAGGACGTTGGCCAGGGGGCGTTTCTATTAAGAATTTTCGGCGAGCAACGACCCGGGACTGGAATGCAAAACCATGTTAACCGGAATAATCAATTTTAATTATTCTAATCTGGAAAAAGTTGTGGTACTAGAACCGAGGTTGGAATTTACAAAACATGTTAAAACGCTAATTGCCACAATAAAATTTTCGGAATTTCACGTGTTCTTAGGAAATACATTGTAATAGCTGGGCACGTGCTGATTCCAGATTTTTTCGAGCGGAACAACAAAATGTAAGCCTTGAAAGGTAGTATAAAAAGCTAAAAATCTTTGGGAAACAGTTAGTCAAAAAAGCCTGCAGGTGCGATAGCACGTTACGCTGCACAAAAATATGGCAACTCTGAAAAGTTAGACAGATAAAAATCTTCACGCTCGGTTACGTAGCCCAAATTCCGTGGAAAGTAAGTAAGTAGTCAAGAAAAGTCATTTTGTCGTAGAAAACGGTTACTTTTTCCAACTCGGGCTCGGAAAAGTACTATATGTTGTAAAAGGAAGCTTTTCGAAATTCTTCACCCGTCGTGAGGGAAGGTGTACTAATAGCTATTAAGGCTTGGATTGCAGGTTGTGGATTAATATTAAGACCTAGAGAGTAAATTTAACTGTAATAAATAATGAGAGAGCCTGTATTTATCAAAACATACCTGATGTATATCCTTTATATTTTTATGAACTGTCAGTAAAACTCAGTGCTAGTGCCAATCTGTACTTTACCAGTTAATCACATAACGATAATTTACGCTTCTCTTAAAAAAATATCTTGTTTTACCTCTAAGTCGATATTTTTTTTATCACAAAAGTTAATTTTTTCGTCAAAGCAGAGAAGTACTTAGAGAGCTTTCTCCTTCCGGTTTTTTTTTTCGATTCTCGCCACTTTTTTGGCGCTAAAACGACCCCAAAATATTCGCCATATTCAGATTCTCCTCAATTTCAACAGTTGTTGAGTTGGGAAGATCGTCAATAAGACCATGTATAAAATATGTCTTTTGACAGTGTATAAAAGCAAAATTTTAAAAAATCGCACATTTAACGTAATAATTCAGAGACAAAAAGTCAAATCGTCAAAAACAATTGATCGTTGGCTGCCAAATTCTAAAGCTCCACTCTTAGCCGTTTCAGAGAAAAATGCTGATTATTTACCCATTAAATCTGCCCAGTTTTATTCACTACCAAAGAAAAATATGCCCAACGCGCCTAAAGAAGTTTCCGCCTCAAAAATGGTTTATTTCGCTGGAACTCACCATATAGCTATTCAAATAATGATCAGACTGGAAGGTAAGTCCAGAATGTACAACGAAAAAACCGAAATATAACAGGGTAGTGACCAATAGATACGCTTTCAAAAATGCTAATCGGAAAATTGTTTTTAAGATTTTGTGTTATTAAATCACATTTTTTCAACTAGAAGACATGAATAGCAAAGGTTATTCAAAGACATCCTAATAAACCCTTTGTTATAGAAGAGATAAGTTTGATCAATGCATAGTGTTAAAGTTGTTGACGTCGTTGATGTTGTCAATATTCTGTTTTTATCTTGTACTCAATAATTATTCTGAAAAGAGAAGTGAAAATGGTCAGAAAGGTGCCATTTTCTGTTACTCGTTGAATATAATCAGTGAATATTAGCATGCCATTACTCTTGGAAGAGAAAGGAGGATATTTGGATACTGTATTTATTGCTTAAAATTTTAGAGCGAAGAGAAGCGCTGTCGTAGATGAAACTTACAAAACTTCTCTTGATATACCATACAAATTTGTTCCAAGAGATCGTATGTAACAAGCTCCCGACAACAACAAAATAGCTGTTCTAGATTACAAGGTAATATTCAGGGAAAGAAGTTGGAATAGAATAGAATTGAAGGGAGTTCGCACTGGTACCCGCCTCTGTCACTGCAACCTATGCAGGTATATTGTAGCACTCCGAACCATGCTTAGAGTCATTCAATCTGGTCTTGCTAATCAGACTCCACAAATAGTGTACCGGCTCCTTCATGTACCTTGCAGGTCCTGGTTTGGTCTCTCCTAGCCTTGCATACCTGAGCCTGCTGAGAGCCTCACACTCGCACC
The DNA here is from genome assembly GCA_016904865.1 of Pissodes strobi. Classification (NCBI taxonomy): domain Eukaryota; kingdom Metazoa; phylum Arthropoda; class Insecta; order Coleoptera; family Curculionidae; genus Pissodes; species Pissodes strobi. Next base: position 165,172 of record MU182868.1, on the reverse strand, counting down.
ACACGTGTTTTTCAGATTCCTCCTCTTCCTCACAGAACCTGCAACGGCTTTTATCTGCCAGGTCGATCTTTTTCATGTGCCTGTTCATTCTAAGGTGCCCCGTCAGCTGGCCCACTAATAATCTTATCTTCTTGCGACTCCTCTTAAGTAGACCTGCCGTGAATTTTGGGGAGCCGTGTTTTATGAACTGTTTGGCCTGTAGTTGCCCACGTGTTTGTAATCACCAGTTTAGAGATTGTTTATCTATTCAGCTTTTAACTGCTGTTTTGAAGACTCTTCCTGCTATCCCGCAGTAAGACTCACGTCCCAACCTTACCTGTGCCCCGTTTTGCAAATTTGTCGGCTTCTTTGTTGCCTTGATGGCCTTAATGTCCCAGAACCCATGCAATGGTAAGCTTATTGCTCCCACCGACCTCTTTAAGGCCAATTATGCAGTCTTTAACTAGTCTAGATCTGACCTTGTGTACACTAACTGCTTTTAAGGCGGCCTGATTGTCAAAGAATATGACTACCCTCCTTTTTCTAATGTTCAATTTCTCTATCTCTATGGCGGAGTGTTGAATTGCCGCGACGTCTGCTTGGAACACTGTGGCTTGACTGCCCATGTTTATGGAGATTTTTGACCTTGGTCCATGGACCCCCGCTCCCACCACTTTAATGGGCTTAGAGCCATCGGTATACCATGCCCAAGCAAAAGCGGACCAATCCGCTTTTATAGGAGGCCCCCATTCCATTCTTCTCTGCCTATAATTGCGCTATTGAGAAGGGACTATCAAACCCATAGGAGGGGGTTGTCTCGTCTGATGGCATTTCGAAGAGATACTTGTTTAAAGCTTTGGGCCCTTCTCGTTCAATGATGGCCCTGTTGCCTTGCTTGTGCCGGTATTGTGTCATTCTTACGTTCCCCTGTATGAGGATATGTAATTGAGGTAGATTTAGCAGGATTTCCAGTGCTCCAGTTGGGATTATTTTCATCGCCCCCCGAGATGCACAGACATGCCAGCCTTTGTACGCCTTCTAGTTGTCTGATTGCACCTGTTTGCGGGGCCTTTATGCTCCAGGCTATAGAGCCATAGGTTAGCATGGGCCTTACCACCATTTTGTATAATCAGAGGTTCAATTCAGGGCTCAGCTTTCAGTTTATCCCGCAAAGTTACCCGCATCTACCCAGTGCAATTCTTGCTTTCTGAGTGACCTTGCTAAGATGCGGTCCCCAAGTCATACTTTGGTCAAAAGTGACACCTAGGTATTTGACTTCCTTGGAAAAGGAAATTATTTTCCCGCTGAGCATAATGCTCTTTTCTTTGTGAATGAGACTATTGTGGTCTTCAGCGGATTAACCGACAGATCCTCCTCTTCACACCATTTGCTTACTATGTTCAAGGCCTTTTGTGTTCTTGTTGAAACATAGCCCATGTTCCTTGCCATGACTACTATGACTAAGTCATCTGCGTAGTATAGGCAGAAAGAAGTATCGTTCATTTTCCATGTTGTCTAGTAGACTATCTACCAGAATAGCCCAGAATATTGGTGATAGGACCCCTTCTTGGGGGCAGCCCCTCCCCATCCGCGCCGTAACCGTATCCGCACCTATGGTGGCAGTTATTCTCCTATACTTTAGGTTTATTTGGATCCAGTTGCAGATGGTTGGGGGGATTTCTTTGTGTTTGAGTGCCTTAACCAGCGATTTGGCTGGAACGATGTTGAAAGCACAGACGTTATTTAGACCACTAAATTGTTTTATGATGTAAGATATAAGATAAGGTTAAAGGTTACATATTTTCTCTCACTTTATACCTCTCGTTATATTTACCAACAATAGGGTTTGTTGCGTAATGGTCCAATTGTGCGGTATTGAGTTATTTTTTCATTTCCTGAAATTCCTCTCTTATATTTAAAAAAACTCATTCGCTTATATACATTGAAACATCATTTTAAATCTTAGTTCAATAATGATAGCGTTTGTTTAAAACACAATTTTGACTTAAAATTACCTTACAGGAAGATAACTTGGTTAAAACAATCTAGTTAAATGGTATCGTTTACACTACCTTTTGTGATAACTTTGAACTGTGAAGTTTCATAGATGGCAGTTCAATCTCTATCAACTACAAACCTTAAAAATAAAATGGAGGTGGGAGGGGGTGCAAATGATTTAGGTTTTATTTTACCCTCGTAGTTTAATAGATTTTGGAATTGAAGACTCAACCGAACTAAAATCTAGGTTCGTAATAATGATTTATTCCAAAAAATGGCAATTGTTTATTTGATGTATCCTATGGGCACGAAATTGTATTGAGCAGTTCGTTTAATGAATTTTATTTTTTAACCTATTTTCATACAAACAGAGAAACATCTCTCAACGATATAAAACTTCACAGTTAAGACAAAATTAATTTAATTGTTCAATCCAAAGCGGTCAGTGATTATTGAAATTTTAGCATAGCTTGATGATATACCTCCTTATTATTATTATTATTTTAAATGCTTCGGGTCCGATTATAAGAAAAAACATCATTGCGAAGATATCTAACGAGAGATTTCCTAATGGCAACCCTACTTGCAAAAATCACGCAGAGAACTTGATGGGAAGTAATATTCTGACATAATATTATAGACTGACTGAATAACCAAATTGATAAAATGGAAATTGTGGTCTCATTCAATTGCCTGTTTATTAAGCAAATTTGATGCACTTGACTGCCTGTAGGGAATCTACAGAACTAGAATGACTGGAGGAATTATAAAGTAAAAGTATCCGTGTGTCTAATAACAAACCATTGAAAACGTAAGAGTGAAATTTGAAAAATGAGAAGAACACTCAATACTGTACGAACGGGCTTTATGCCACGTTATGATAAGGGAATATCGAAATGCGAATTACCACACATATTCAAAATATTCGATAGATAATTCAAATGAAACAAATGAAATGTTTTCGGTTATGTATATAAATGAAAACTGCCAGAAAAAAGAAAGACAAGAAGTTTCAGAAAATCGTAAAATAGTGGAATAAAGACATGCTACCGGGTTTGAATGCTCATCAGATTCGCGGATGCTACAGAGATACCGACGCCGATTGATTTATTATTATTGCGAACTGTTGCTGACATGATTTAAAGTGGATTGAAATATTTACAGAGCGAAAATAGTAAAATATAATCATAAACATCTTTATTACACTAAACATGTTCACATAAATTTCGGAAAATAGAAGTCAAATTAACGATTTTCTATGTCAAATAATATTTTCATTTACAATTCACAGTAGTTACTGAGATATTCTTATCAGTATCCTACTTAAAATAACTACTCAGGGAACACTTTTCTGAACGAGTTTTGTGCAACATACTCATTCGCAACAATAAATCGATTTCACGATATCAATCGACGTTTAAATGCCTATGTTAACCGAACAAAGTATTTATCAGTTACTCGATCTAAAAATAACCGATAGTTTTTGCTACGAGCCATGTTCTTTGATTGCAGTATGCATCATGCTGTCAAAACGACCATCCTTTCACTAATCAAGAGACATTACAGTTATGATTCGTTGCGGCAGGCCACCAGAAAATACGTATAATAATAATGTTCTTTTTATCAATAAAGGCGAGTCAAATAATTTTTTATTGGCCAGATCGATATGCGGCTTTCATCTCTCAAATCTGTTAACACTTTCTATTATGAATAATGCAGCAATCAATTCTGGTTAAGAATATATTATTTTGACGGAGGTATTTGGACAATTGATTTTTTCTCGTATTTTAACCTCAATATGTCGGATCTATCGGAAATAATGTATTATGATTAATTGAGATCAACTAACATTTATCAGTGCCTACCTAGGGTTACTAATGCAATGGATTTCGCCATACACACCATAGTTAGTCTTCTATTAGTTAAGGTAATAATATAATTTATTCAGGATTTAAGACGCTTGAATCACCTTATGAAATTAGCAGTTATAATATGGTTTGGTGGATGCAGTTTGGTCAGAAACCCCAGCTACTTTTAAAGGAGAGCGCCATTGCTATGCGTGTTGATAGTTCCAAATAATACTCACGGATGAGGCCAGATTATAGTGTAAAAAGCAGCACATCAGAATGCGTTCCCACACCTTTAGGTACTTTGTTCTACAGTGCTGAGTGCCCTGGTTGGACTACGCCCCCTGGAAGGCCTGCTGGTGCAAATTACCCTAGTTTGAAATGCTCTCCGAGCCTGGCACTCTCCTATAAAGTGGCAGTCAATTATGCTTAAAGATCCAAACGTAACAAGTATAATACCATAAGGCAGAGTTCTGATAAAGTATATACTTATTTAAAAACTAATAGAAAGAAACTTGAAATAAAACCTGTAAGTGTTTAAACTAAAATGCACTTCTGGCAACTATCTCCTCTGAATCATTGCAAGGCCCCTGGTTACTTTCATAATAATTTCAATTATACTTTTAAACATGAAGCCAAGATTATTGATTCTCAAGTTGTCTCTAACCTCTCCAGTATTTTTTAGCATTCCCCAACTACTTATCTGAGTTACGCAACCTTAAGAAGTACATACTTAGGTGATAATGTAAATTTTTGTTTTCAAAATGGCGAAACATTTCTTGTAATTCAATATGTCGGAACTTTGCCTTTACCGATTAATATTTAAACAACGTAGTAAAACTTCTTCAAAATGGGGTTATTTCTTATTATTTATTCTGAGTGCTCAAATATTAATTGAGCATAGTCCATCAACAATATTTGTTTTGGTTTAAATTTCAAGATTTTTACATTTAAATGTCCATAAGCACCCAAGCCAGATCTAGCTCTGAACAGCTTTGAACCAGTTCTGATGCAGTTGAAACAGAAAAACGTTAGGCCGTCCATAAAGCTTATCATGTATAAGAATATAACACTCACCTTTCTAAAAATACAGCTTAATGCATGTTTCGATAGGTTTGTATGTACCTTCATTCAGCTTTAGACGGATCTGGAACAGCTCTGATATAGTTAAAGACCGGTCTGTATACAGCTTAAGGTAGATCTTTATACAACTTTAGGCATGACTTATACAGATCTGATATAACTTTCTATAGGGCTCATACAGCTTTATAGAGCTCGATACAGATCTGTTTATAACTTTATACAGTTTGGCGTCGTTGACCTTAAAACCACGATGAACCTTATAATTTCTTATGGAGATTTACATATGAAAATCGTGAAATTTAAGTCAGAACCAACATTGCCATTTTACTGAGCGATAAATGTAGATAAGTTTTAGCCCAAACACTTAAATAGAAGCAGGACTTAAAACAAGGATACGATAATTGAACTAAATATTATATGCTCACATTAGCCTGATATTATCTAAGAAATTTATCAGCTATGGAACGGAAGAGTTAACATAACAAGTTAATGTTCTTCTTCTCATGGCGCCTCGCCCTTAAGGACATTGACGATTACTCTGGCCCATCTTACTTTATCTACAGCAGCTCGAAACAAGTTCATGGTCGTCATTCCTGACCATTGTCCTGAGTTCTTCAGCCATGATGTTCGGCGTCGTCCTCGGTCTCTTTTGCCTTCTATTTTTCTCCCAATGATAATGTAGCCGCTTGTATTTTTCAATTCTAAATATGTGTCCGGAATAGAACTTTCTTTTCTTTATTTTATTTATGATTTATGCGTCTTTTTTCATCTGATTTACGACTTCTGTATGAGTTATTCGTTGTATCGATAAAATTCGTCCCATTCTTTTGCAGCACCACATTTAAAAACTAGTAAGTCATTTTTCCATAATTTATGTGAGGGTCCACGCTTCTACTCCCTATAATAAGAACGATAACACATAGCATCTTAACACCCTAGTTCCTAGTTCGATTTTCAGTTTAAAGTCGCATAAGATCCACTTGTGATTTAAACAGCATCTCAGATATATAATATTTGGGACTCGTTCTCAGATGTTCCCATCTGCATATAGGTTTTATTTTTTATAAATTCACTACCGTATTAAGCGTATGTGTTCACGATATGGTCAAGGATCAATTGTAAGTCTTCTAAGTTTTCTTCTAGAAGGACGGTGTCATCCGCATATCTTAGGTTGATTATAAGTTTGCCATTAAATACGATACCTTCGTCTATCTCGTTTAGGGCTTCTTTGAACAGTTCTTTTGAGAATATATTAAAAAGAAACGGCGGCAGCACCAACCTTTTAATTCCTATTTCTTTGGAATTTTGATTGTCGACACGTATGATAGCTTTTTGAAACCAATATAGATTTGCAATTATTCTAGTGTACTTATTATCTAGTCCCGATGTTTGGAGAATGTCACTCATTCTCTGTTGAGATACCTTATCAAAAACTTTCTCAAAATCGATGAAGCACATGTAGACATCACAGTTGACACTTTTGCTTATTTCCACGAGAGTTTATAAGATGAATAGAGGTTCTCTGGTTCCAAGCCTATTCGAAAACCTAGTTGGCTGTTCTAATTTGCTGTATATACGCTCCTGAATAATTCCTAGGAATATTTTCAAAATTTGGTTCATTAAGCTTATGGTTCTTCACATTTTCGTTGTGTTCACCTTTTTTGGAATTGGTATAAATATAGATGAGAGCCAGTCCTTTGAATAATTCGTCAAAAATCTCTAGATGATCTTCAGCTATAAGCCCTAAAATTTCTACTGGTATTTCATCTGGTCCTGTGGATTTATCATTTTTGATTCTTTGGACCCCTTTCCTAATTTAATCTTTAGTAATTGTTGGGCTACTTGTTCCTGCAGTGTCGATGTTTTAGTGTCATCTCCAAATAGTTCCTCTACGTATTCTTCCCATCATTTCATTTTAGCGTTGGCATCTTTCGGCTTTTATCTGTTATGATCCCAAAGTTTCTCCTTTTATATATTCCGGCTGTTTCTTTGATTTTTTTTGTGCATATTAAAGCTATCATATTGTTCTTCTAACTGCTCAATCTTTTTGCATTCCTCATCCAGCCAGTTTTCCTTTGCCGTAGTGATCTTTTACTTTATTTCTTTATATATTCTTTTATATTGTTGTTAATTCTTACTTTTATGTTTCCTTCATTTTGTCAGCAGAGCTTTAATTTCAGTTGTTATCCACTCTTTATTAATCTGTTCGTAGACTATTATTCATCATTAGTTTAAGAGTTGTTTCAGATTGTTTTCATTTCTGTTTTATGCAAACTTGTTCTTCCTCCATGGCTTTTATATTTGTATTCATATCTTGTTTAATTTTTTGAAATAGCATTTCGTCGTTACGTTTTTCATATCAAATCGTCTTGTTAATGTCGAAATATATTTACCATGGGTACCAACAAATACCGAGCGAATTTTCTAGCCACAAATCTAAAGTAATATTGAAGGATATCGCTGCTTATTTCAATAATTGAAGATTTAGTACATGCCTTTGAGGAATATCTTTTAAAACGAAATGAGCCAAAATATTATAACATAAATTCAATTTCCAACTGGTGCCAGCAATCCAGAAATAGTACAATGGTTTGGAAGTAAACAATGAAACGATGCTCTGAAATGAGCTAATTATCAAAAATCAATAAGAATGGCTGTGATAGCTCTCGAAAATGCCAATAGGATATGTTCCTGTTTCTAAGTATACATACACTCTTTGAATAAAAACGTGATTGGATAATAGAACGGAGGAGTATCTATTAGCGGAACTCAATATTAATGAAAGTCCATCGAAACATGCATTACCTGCATATCGATAAACTAATAAACGAAATCATCAAAAAATAAATATAGATGTAGAGGAATTCCTATCAGGTGGCATAGGTGGTATTCTGTACTGGAAGATGTTTATAATGCGCAACGGTTCTTGTTTAAGGCTAAATCGGATTTTTCTCCGACTTTTTGTAAACTAGCAGTTAATGAACTTATTTTTTTTCTTAAATTGTCCTTTTTTTCATTGAAATTGTTCAATAAAACTTCTACTAAACAATATGTTGTCTTTAAAAATCAAATTAAACAACCTGTTAAATATTTAAATGGAGTGTATAATGAAGAAGCATTGTCCATGCCACAAATATTATTGCTAAATTTCTGAAATACTAAGGAGTTCAAGAGTGTAAGTGACATGTATATTTCTTTGTGAAGATCCGCCACATGACCAATGACGCGTTTTTTTGTAATACCCGATTTAATATAAAAGATATATTATTATTTATTTAAAGTATTTAATGTTGCACAAGGATTAATCTAGTTTGAGATAAATTTACTTTTGTTAGAGATGTAAAAAGACCCTCTTTTCTCTTCTATTTTATAATACGCTTTTCGGTGTTCACTGTATGCCCCTCTATAGGCATCGTTCTGTCAATGACTGGTAACCATGCTTCAGTTGGTCATTCTCGAATTCCTGCAATGTTTCTTCACCATTTCATTTATCAAATTCAAATGATAAGAAGAATAGAAGAATTGCTAACTAAAACTAATACTTTAAAGCCAAAAGGAGGATAAATAAATTGCAGTGTGAGAAAATATTGACATTAGCGCAGGTGTCCCCAAATTAAAGCCAGCAAGCAACGACAGAGACGTTATAGATTTTGAAGACCGAAGTTCAAAATGAATTGATGATCAGAATAACTTACTTTTTTCGAACCAATGAAAAGAACTAAGGGATAATGTCATTGTAGAGAAGATTTCTACCGGAGAACATGGAGGTACTTCGTACGTAGACATTATTCGTAATATTGTTGAGGAACCAGAAGGAACAGACTTCCCAGAAAAATTACGATTTTAATCTCGATATAAACCAATTTGACAATAATAATGATTCCGGTAACGAGCCAGAAGATACAGTCCATGGAGATATAGATATTCCTGGCTTCAGACCCGATATTAATTTTTTATCATCAATTACCAAAGAAGAAAGTTTTGGGCAGAAAAAGCAGACAACTAGCAATATTTAGAAGAATGAAAGGTGAGTCTTATCAAGAATGCAGAAAAAGCAGGGAAGAAAAGGTGCCACGAACTTCTCGGGAAGCACGAAGGATAAAAGAACGATGCGGCCATAAAGTACTTCTGGAAACTAGTGACTTGGAAGAAAAAAGTTATTAAATTCATAATCTTGTAATCACTCGGCCGGTCTACAGGCGTCGAAAGAAAATAAAATACGGAAATGAAGCTTTCAAGAAAAGTGAATATTAGGACTATTTTCTCAATATTTGTAGTGGTGAGAAACTCAAAGTTGGTCAGAAGATGTTTAATAATTCTTTGCGTTTGGGCGAAAATTGTTTGAAATGACGGGTTAAAGGAGGAAGGACTGAATTATTTACAGAAGATGCAGCTGAGAGCTTACCACAAAAACATAAAAAGAGACACGTCAGGTGTTTCAAAAAAAGAAATTGAGGGAGGTAGTGATTAAATGGCTTGAATACCAAAGGAAACTCTACTATTTCAGATCACCTTCTACTAGGAAGTACGTCGACAATGCTTTTATGTTTAAGCAAAATATGTTTAAAATATTCAAAACTTGGTGTTCATAGAACGAAAAATAGTCTACTCACCTAAAAGCATTTAAAGAAGTATTAGAATAGTAGGACATTTCTATCCATACCACTTAAAGATCAATGCGATACCTGAATGGGGTTTAAGTGTGGGACATTGCTCACAGGGAAAAAGAAAAGGACATAAAAGTACCTTCAGAGTGTTTTGTCATATCCAAATTTTTGGCATCTCAAGGCTATTATAAACTAAAGCTGCAGTTGCGCAATTTTACGATCTACTAACTTCATGATAAATAAGTCGCTTTATATGTGTGGCATGACGCCAATGGTGGAGTTACGTGATTACATGATGGGTGCAACTACCAAAACCGCAATAAAGGTGAATGATCAGAGGAGAAGATCACCAATTCGACAGATATTTCTAGAAAAGGGTCATACCATGATGGAAGAAGGTTCCGTTCATTCAGCGCTAGAGCATTATTTTTTTATCCACCATTTAACTCCTCATCAGACTGCATAGCAAAGAATGCGAATGGTCAGAGCAAATCTACCCTATGATAAAAAAAGTTTTGGACCACACTTTCTTCAAGAAATATAAGCAGGCTAGAAATGTTCAGATAATTAGACCCGGAAAAACATAAAGTAATCCAACTCTTTTGAATATCAAACAACTGATGTACTTTTCTAATGGTAGGGTTTGCTGTATTCTTGACTACTCTGAAAACTGGCTGGAGTTACCTCAATATAGTGTGATTCAATAAGTCGACTCATATAGTATTCCACTTTATAAAAAGCAGATACCTGAATAAATACAAACATTTGCAGGAGATAAGGGCAGTTGCTGAAATGGATCATCATCCATTTTATGATGCGCTACCCCATACCAATAAAAAAAAACCTTAATAGATTTTTAAATGTATTTCAAGATTGATTTGTCATGTAATTCATTGTGTAATATATAGTTTTGTGTTATGAGCCGTTGAAGAACATGAAGATTAACTCCAATGTAGCATTTTATTTTGTTTTTAATTATTTTAATGCATACATTTTTTTTTGTCATAAAAAGCATGTGCAGCTCAGAAAAAGATCAATTTTTTTTGTGGAAATGACGTTTTCTTCGTCTCCTGAAAAATTCTGTTTTAACCTGTTACACGCACGGCGACGATAGTTATTGTACGATAATTTGCTTTACAACTTTGATAGATGCCTTATTTCAATTTTGAAAACAATGATGTTAACCAAAACTTTGATTTTTTAAAATCTGCATCATATAACTGGTGATCGATATATTAAAAACAAATCTTTATTTGTTGATAAACATTTTTACGATTTCCACATTTACCAAAGTTTCCTCTTAGAACTACTCGGAACTGATAGGCACAACACCAAATTTTACTTTACAACTTTGATAGATGCCTTTGCAAATCTTAAAAACAATAATGTCGAAAAGAAAACTTTGATTTTTTAAAATCTGCATCAATTCTCCATTTTTAGTCTAGAATTAGCTGAATAACTGATGATCGATATAAAAACAAATTTTTATTTTTTGACAAAGATTTTTCCGATTTCCGCATTTACCAAAGTTTCCTCTTAGAACTACACGGCGACGATAGGTATTACACGATATTTTACTTTACAACTTTGATAGATGCCTTTTTAAATTTTGAAAAAATGATATTGAAAACAAAACTTTGATCTGCATCATTTCTGCTGTTTAGTTTAGGATTCACTGAATAACTGGTGGTCCATATATTAGAAGCAAATCTTTATTTTTTGACAAAAATTTTTGCGATTTCCGCATTTACCAAGATTTCCTCTTAGAACTACCCGAAGCCGATAGGCATTACACGATATTTTACTTTTCATCTTTGATAGATGCCTTTGCGAATTTTGAAAACAATGAATTAAGTCGAAAAGAAAACTTTGATTTTTCAAAATCTGCATTAGTTCTACCTTTTTAGTTTAGGATTAGCTGAATAACTGATGATCGATTTAATAAGAACAACTCTTTATTTTTTGACAAAAAATGTTACGATAGGTATTACACGATATCTTATTTTACATCCTTTTTAAAATTTGAAAACGATGATGTTGAAGAGAAAACTGTGATTATTAAAGAACTGCATCAATTCTGCTTTTTAGTTTAGGATTCACTGAAGAACTAGTGATCGACATAATAAAAACAAATATTTATTTTTTCACAAAATGTGTTATTATTTTCGCATTTACCAAAGTGTCCTCTTATAACTACCCGCCGACAATAGGCATTACACGATATTTTATTTTACAACTCTGATAGATGCCTTTTTAAATTTTGAAAACAATGATGTTGGAAAGAAAACTTTGACTTTTTAGGATCTCCATCATTTCTGCTTTTTAGTTTAGGATTAACTGAATAGGTACCTGATGATTGATGCAATAAAAACAAATCTTTATTTTTTAACAACGTTTTTTACGATTTCCTCATTTACCAAAGTTTCCTCTTAGAACTACACGGCGACGATAGGCATTACACGATATTTTACTTTACAAGTCTTATAGATGCGTTTTTAAATTTTGAAAACCATGATGTTGAAAAGAAACCATTGACACATATTTAAAGATCTGCCTCAATTCTGTTTTTAGTTTAGGGTGCACTGAATAACTGATAAACGATATGATAAAAACAAATATTTATTTTTTGACAAAATTTGTTACGATTTCCTCTTAGAATTCTCCGGCGACGACAGGCATTCCACGATATTTTATATTACAACTTTGATAAATGCCTTTGTAAATTTTGAACACAATGATGTCAAAAGGAAAACTTTGCTTTTTAAAAATCTGCAACAATTCTGCCTTTTTAGGTAAAATTAACGGAATAACTGATGATCGATATAATAAAAACAAATGCTTATTAACATTCCTACGATTTGTGCATTTACCAAAGTTTCCTTTTAGAACTACCCGGCGATGATAGGCATTACACGATATTTTACTTTACAACTTTGATATATGCCTTTCAAATTTTGAAAACAAAGATGTTGAAAAGAAAATTTAGATTTTTAAATATATGCATCATTTCAATTTTTTAGTTTAGGATTAACTGAATAACTTTGATTAGAATACACTGAATAACTGATGATCGATATAATAAACACAAATTTTTTTTTTGACAAAAATTGTTACGATTTCCGCACTTACCAAAGTTTGCTCTTAGAATCACTCATCATCTCTCAATTTTTTCATAAGGTATCCAAGATTCAGAAAACCGAAAATTATAAGACCAAAATGTTCAGCTAGATAATCTGGTAATGATTTCTAGCTTATATCCACATTCTGCCAAATTTCTCAGAATATCCCTGAAAGCTTTAGTAATACATTTTAAATAAAAGTCCATTTTATTTCATTGTCATTTAAGGACTTGCATAATGAACGAGCACGTTGAACGGTAGTCTGACAACAAAAAAAGTATCTTCCAATAAAAGCAAAACCCGACAACAAGCAACGTTGGCGTGTTGCATTGTATAGACCTCACCAAATGTTTCTCCGATGCATTTTTTATTTTTGAATTAAAATTCAAGTCTTGCTAATGCCTTGTTTCGGTTGTTTTTCTTTTTGTCTCGTGTTTACAATCTTTTGTTTAGGCCGCGTTCTAATGTTCTCTCGTTGGTTTTGTAATAAAAATGCAAATTAAGATGCAAGTTGTGCAGTAACCGAGAGGGCCTAAGTGGGATTTCAGCTAGTTGATCTCAATGGATTGTACTATGGGAAAGAATAATAATATGTTGTAAGTCTCATTTAAATATTAAATGCTTTATGAATAGGAAATATACGTGTAAACGTGTATATGTATAAATGGATACTTATTTCGGGAGGGGCAGCATATAGTCAACTTTTTTTGGTAAGGATACTAGCAGCCTCAGGAAATGATTTATACTTTTGGTATTAATTAAGTATTAATTCATACCCTTGGAATCTCCAAATAATTACCCTTTAGAGCATTCATCCTTTCGTCCATCTTCAGTGTCCCAAAAAAAGCCAAAGTATCAGAACTTATGGCCCATTCTTAATGCAGATATGTTTAAAAAATAGATCTTCCTGTAGTACTATACTAAATACTACTGTTTTAGAACATTGTGAAGCTCTCATATTAAACATATTTTGATAAAATGTTCAGTAATGCTAATATTGAGATCAAAAATATGATTTTAAATAAGATGGCATAGGCATCAAATGTATATCAAAAGGTAATAGAAGATATTTTATTGCATCTATTATACTCACTTTGATCGAGCAAATTTAGAAAATACGTACAGATCATGCACTTATGACCAATGTGTTGTATCAACCTAAACTGTCTTAAAATATCAATTATTCGCTTCAAAAGAATGAATTCAGAAAATTCTTAGCCTATAAGGTTGCCAATAAAACTCAAAGTAGAAATTTTAATGGATTGTTCAACAACCTTGCTACCAAACAAAAAAACTATTGGAAATAGTTATCGTAACTATATATTTCACATCCTCATTCTTAGCGTTTATGCTTCTAATCATGATGACCAATCATTAAAAGATAGTTTTCATCAAGAGCACTGATAATATCTCTATTTTAAAGAATTCCAAAAAACTAATGGCATACCAATACATTGAAGCCTGAACAAGATGGTATGCGAGTACTTTTTGCCGCGTTCTTTACATAGTGACGAAAGACTGCGGCTTATTTAATTGAAGGTGCTGCTAAGGATTACTTCGAGATTGTTTGTGTAATATTTATTTTAAAATAACAAAGAAGAGCGTCATTAGTTTTTTATTTAAGCAAACTTAAAGAAGCTAAAGTAGCTCGTACTTGAGGCGAAATTGCGCTTGGGTGTAAAAATTTAAGCAGACAATGGTTCGCATGCAATCCTGCATATGTGGACTGTACACTGTTTAGATACAAGATCGAGGACAGAAAATGAAATTTCAGAGACACGAAAATTTAATTTTTAGTCACAATTCGTGAACGTTACCTGCTGCTAAATAAATTACATTGTCATGGTGTTGTAATGCTTAGATTAATGACATTCAGATAGTTCTAAAAAATATAGAATACTCTTCTCCTCTGTTTTGTGTGCGGGAAGTTGCAATTTTCCACACTTTTGCTTAATAAACTTTTTTTACACACTATTATATTGTTTGTAAATGTAATAATATGGTTTGAACGAATTTTAATGGAAACAAAAGAAAGCAAACGATAATAAAAATAAACGTCATTGTCAGCTTGGCACCCATTCAGTTTGGAACAGTATTTTAGCTTTTGGTTGTACTTTAACCGTTTATAATAGATTTGAAAGAAGAAAACATATTCCAGCAGAAATCATTGAGGCAGCAAACACTGCCAATCTTCAACCAGTCCTTGAAAAGTTCCGGTTACGTTATGAACAGGAGTTAGAAAATTTTAAAAAAAGTGTGTTCAATAGAAAGTGAACAGCTTAAAAGAAGAGGTATTTTAATAATATTTTCTTCATTTATCAAAAAACTACCAAGCAAATACTTAGTGAAATAAATACTTAATCTTCTTCTTAGTTGTAACAGTCTAATTTTGCCACTATAAAATATTATAAATTTTATTTTATATGCTGTATTTAGCAACAAAAGATGCTATATTTTGCGGTATAAATTATTGAGTATTAACCCCTTCGGTTAATTAATTATAAATAAGTTATTTGATTTTTTGTCAATAAGTTAAGTGGACTTCCAGTTGCAGCATTTATATTAACTAATTATACCTACGATTATTAATAAATACTATGTATTAGCTTTTATAACACTGTTGTTGCCGTAAGTGGCTATTTTGCTAATCCCTTTTCTTATGAAGTCCTCCAGCACTTTGTGACTGTATTTATGTTGGTAGATAATCTATTGGCTCGCTTAGGATTCAGCAAAGAGCTAAAATAAGATATTGTGTTATTAGCTTAACTTTGCTTATTTATATTACAATAATTATGTTTAGTTGCAGTGTAGTATTTAAGAACTGAGTTAATAACCTACCTTTGATCTCCGTTAGATCGGTCAAATTCATATTCTATCTTCGGTTTGAATATTTCACTTCCAATCTCAGGCTGTTATGGTGTTGACTTGTTGGGGTCACTGATTTGCTTTGGAATACTACTGCTGCTTCATTATTTACCTGTTAATTCGAGAATAGTTGTTAATTATTACATTTTTCTTTCTCTTCAACTTTAAAAAACGAGTACTTGTTGCTTATTTTCTTCTAAGACTTGTTGATCTCTGCATAGATTGCCCATTGTCGTTTCTTCTCATAGTGCTCTAGGGATTTGGGGCGTATGCCTTACATATTTTCCTGTGGTTTTCCCTTATTTTTCTTTAATTTTCTCCCAAACGCCAATGTTTGTTTTCCTTTCGTATGTTTTAGTGGATTTTGAGGTTATTTTGTAGTTCTACCTTCTTACCGACAGTTGTGGACTTTGAAAATTTGGGATTTCTATTTTATATTTATATTTTCAAATCGCATGATATAAGTTTTGTAATATTCGATTGGTAGTTCGCTAGTTGTTGCTTCCGCCAGTCGTTTTACAACGCTTAGTTCTCGTTTATTATCCCAGAAGTATTCCTCGTATCGACTATTTCTTCATTTCGATCATTGCTCTTGGCACTACCATTTTTTTTGAACTGTCGTTTTTTTCCCTAAATTCCTTGGAAGTTGCAAAGGCAAATTGAATGAAACCGATGATCTCGTTCTTCTAGAAATACCTACTGGGAACTGAGGAAGTGTTTTGCTGAAGTGTAGTTATAGGTAACTCAACCTTTTAGTATTTCCTGTTATACTACCCTTCTGGGTAACTTGCGGTTGTCCCTAATTTGCATTTGACACAACCGACTTATCGGGATATTAATGCTACACGAAAGCTTTTTCGAGCTCACTTTATAAAACCGAGGCAGTTGATCCTCCAGGCAACCCTCCAACTCAAGGGAGGGTTTTACTAACTACAGGGGCCAGAAGCCATTACAAGGCTTTACGACCGGGTTTTCACGACCACTACCGGGTCCCACTACAGGGTTTCACCTTCGGGCTCACTTTCACCTTTTTGGGCGGAGGACTCTCATTCTCGAGCAGGTGACTTTCACCTTTACTGCTGAGCTTCAGCTTTTTCAGCAGCAGACCTTTACCTACACACCTAAAGTGGTATCGTTCATATTATTTTTATAATCTTATCATTGTTGGCCGTAGCTTTTAATAATACATATTATTATTATTTATTTTTTCTTGCCGATAATCATTGTTACTTACATTACATTAATTAGTGGTGCAGCTACTAATTCATACTTTTCGGCTTACATATCTGTATTAATCTTAAGTAAACCAAAGTGATCACTTCGGATAGTAGTGCTTAGAGTTTATAGTTGTAAGGCATGCAGTACCGAGTTTATCAACAGAATTGGTATCTGTACAATCCTCATATTGTACCTTTAATACTTAATGGTTTTTGTGGTTCTTCCATTTATTTAAAGTTTCATTTAAGTTTCATTATTAGATTCTGAAGAAGCCAATAGATTGAACCGTAAGTTAAACTTGTGTTTTCTTGCTTAGTAGAACGTGCCAAACAACTCCTCATAACACCAGCGGAGCTTTTTCAGTTTAGCTGTAGACCTGATGGCGTTCACGAGCTCGACATAAGGAGCCGGAATATTGCGTACACGACTCTCCGGTATTAGGTTCGCTTTAATTAATAGGAAAATCGTGTTGCACACTGAAGTTTGGCAACAATCTCGGCGAACATCTGACGATCTTGGGCAGTTCGAAATAGGGAGTGACCATCCATGTCTGTTTAAAACTCTGATGTTTTTCAACCAGGAATGTTTCTTTTAATCTACGCCCTCAATTTTCTCTTCCATTATCAATTTTAAGAGTTCGTATCTCTTTCCACGCATTATATGACCCAGGTAGGCACTTTTTCATTTTTCTTGATTACATGTACTAATTCTCTCTTGCATCGGGCTCGCCTCAATACCTCTTCGTTCGTGATATGTACTGTTCAAGCCATTTCGAGAAGTACGAAGTATGCACATCTCGAGGGCTTCTATTCTATTAATGATGTCAACCTTCAGAGTCCATGCCTCACATCCATACAACAAAACTGAGTATACATAACATTTCACAAATCGACATCTAGGACTCAGACTCAGGGTGGCATTACACAGGAATGACCGCATCAGGTTAAACGTGGCTCTTGCCTGCTCGATTCTAGATTTAATTTCTACTTCTGGATCTAAGTTGTTGCTCATCCAGGTCTCCAAATATTTGAATTTTTCTACCACTTCTATTTGATTCCCATAAATACTAATAATAGTTATTGATGGTTCTGGTAGTATTTTTATTTTAGTGGCATTTACTTTAAGACCCTAACAATCTCCGACTGCATTGAGTTTTTTTAGCAATCTTTGCAGGGCTTTTGGACTATACACTATTACCGCGGTGTCATCAGGATACCAGAGGTTGTTAAGCGTTATACCGTTGATCTTAATCCCACCATTTGTGTCTTTCATTTTCATTGCCCAATCTAATAATATAAGTTCGAAAAGCTGTGGATATTGGCACATCGTCGGACTATGTCCAACAATATCTAAGGCTTTCGAGAAAAAAAAGGTGTGGAGAGCTTTATAGGGTCCCAGATAATTTATACCTGCTATCAAAAGTGGCGAGAATTATGGGGCTATCTAGTGCATGCCGTCGTGAAGAACTTACCAAACCTACTATAGATGATATCGAAGATAAGAAAAATCTATTTGTAATAAAATTTCGAAGAAAATGTGGCAAGAATGTTTATAATTTCTGACAAGGGAACTTGAAGTAATGGGGGGGGGGGGGCGTAGCTAGCACCCTTCTGGTTAACTGTACAAGTGGTCCGCTTGAAATCAACCAACGCCTTCCACAACCGCTTGCGCATTACTTCGGAAAGTGGGCTCCCTCTACTTCTATGCACTTGCATTTCTAGTTATAAGTTCATCGGCCTCGCTTCGTTTGATTTCCATCAGTATCCTGTCCATATTTTTGACCGTGTTCCATATGTTCAGAGGTTATCATTAGGTCTATCATGTTGTCAGTATGTCAGTGTTGAGCGTCTTCTTGATCTCTCAGGTACAGGTCTCCTTAAGTTCTTCCCATCTTTGTCAATAAAAGCTTTACCGCAGTACAGACATGCGGAGTCCTCGGCTATATGGATTATATGCGGGTATGCTCTAAAGCATCCATGTCCTGACAATATATGCGTGACATAATGGTCAACTACTCCGTGCTTGCCTTGGATCCATTTCTTCATGTTTGGGATCAGCTTCCTGGTTCAACTTCCCCGTTCGGTTAGTGTCCAGTGCGGTTGCTAGTTCTCTACAAGATTTGTTCTTGCCACTTTCTTGTCTATTCCATCAAAAACTTTTGTTCTTTCGGTTGTCAGCAAGTCGAGAGGTGGTATTTCTGATATTACTGCCACTGACGCTGCTGATGCGGAGCAATAAGCTTTGCATACTCTGGTTGTGATCTTGCTTACCACTGACTCGAGTTTCTTCTGCGAGCCGCGCCCCTTCGGCTAAATTCTAGATGGCTTAAATGTTAAAGGAGAAGTATAAGACACACCTTATGATTGAAACTATACTAACCAAATACAACGCTAATTATTCATGGATCCGGGAAAATAAATTTGATTGATATAAAAAGCATCCCTAACAAATATCAAATCGCACGAGCGTCAAACAGTGCCACGTTTTAAACATTCAATTACCTGCCATAGCATAATTTAGGCCGGAATGACAAAATTATCGCAGGAATCAGTGACGGCCATTGTCCCCCTATTTATGATTCGTGGGCATAAATTGAAAACGAAAACGCAGGTGATAAATCACGGCCGGCTATAATTCGATCCCAAATATCGGTAACAGGCCGTTGGAGAGGAATTAATTTGTGGGCAGCGAAAGTTGAATTGGGTCTGGCATTTTGTGCAAGGAAGCCGGATAATCGTTCAATTCTGTTATAAGCTTGGTAAAATTATGTGATTTTTGCGACCTGTATTTACTTGCTTATTGCTAATAATGAATCGTCGCTGGTTATCTGCACCTCTTCTTACATTCTTCCTCTTTACGAATCAACAAATCATCTATTTTTGTAACATTATTTGTAAATTGAAATTGAGACAGGTTTGGTAAATTTTACATCACTATGAGAATAACCCACGACTATGCTTCATCTCAAAAGCCGATAGGAAACTAGCTAACATAAAATTAATTACCCAAGACTTTAATCAAGTATTGCTTTAATTTAAACGGTTTAAATTTATTACCGGCAGAACTTCAAAAGGAACAACTTCAATGATTTTAAATCACTCGAATTATTTAAAGCGAACTCGTTTTAGTCTCTATATCGGCAAACTTCTTAGTAACTGATATCATAGAAAAGAAAAATAATACATACGACGAAAATAATGAAGTTGAACTTAACTGAGTTTCATAAAACTTATTTTATATGAAAAATTTATAATAAAAAAAAACAGCTTACAATATAATCCTATAAGAAGTGCAAATAGTAGAGAAATTAATCCCTTCGGGACTAAAGCTGATGCTGTATGGAAATTCTGGAGAGATAAATATTTTTAAAATAATTAAACAGAGAGTAAGGAGGAGCAAGTGTTTCCAGTTTTCTCTATTGAATTCACCGAGAAAAATTATGATGAGTTAAAAGCTGGATGCTGCATAATAATCATTGGGCTTGTTTTAAATTGCTTTGGCACAAAATACCGTTTTCGGCTAGTATTTTTTGAAAACTTAGATCATTTTGTAAGCACCCGGAACGAGTAATGACTGGCAGTTTCTTGACATTTCTTTTACAAGCAATTAGTTTCTGTCGATTATTTAATGCAAAAACTTAAAATCTGGTCTACCTCAATTTTTTGAACTAGTTTTGCAGAGTTTTAAAAAATTCTTTCGCAAAAGATAGGGAATTTATATTAATCTTTTCAAATGTATATGTTACAGTTGAAGAAAAAGAGACCTGTGTGATTAGTATTTTCCGTCTTAATATGTTCAACCTTTAGCTGTTCATTCTGGGTCAGGATGACCTGCCAATATCTATTACTATCTACTCTTTCCACCGCAACCGCAAATATAGCAATTATAATTCTCTATGTTAGTGGCTATACGCCTTTGACCTTTAAAAGGTTATGAGCGGTATGCGCGATTTGTATATTTTCTGAATTTACCATAAATTTAAATTCGGATCACTTTAACCAAGAGTCTTCTTCAGATTTGGTTGAAAGTAATCACAAAAGAGGCTCTGAATTTGAAACATCTGAATCCGATTCCGTTACGAAGGAACCGAAAAGTGAAAACGAAGGTTCAGATACGTGATTATTTTTTTATTGCAAAAATATACATATTTTTGAAGTGAAAACTTTTGGACACTTTCAGCACATCTTTTCCTGGGTAGCGAATAAGATTGAGCCGCCCTGCATCACGCTCTGGCCTTTAACGCCAGAATAAGGTAAAGTCAGTTGGTAAAGAAGAATAAGGTAAAGTAAGTTGGAGAGAGAGTGAAAAAATCTGCGGAGCGAGAAAGCATTCCATGATCTCAATTCTAAATGCATATTCTTGCTCCAGGCGAGTGTTCATGAAAATAGTACCGTCCTCGTTCATGAAAATAGTGACGTCCTCTTGCAGTTCTGGAGATTCCTTCAAAGCTTTTAGTGGTTTTATTTTAACAATATTGTCCAAGGTTGAAGTAGTATCACACCCTCCTGCGGACGGAATAAACAGACTGTTGTTCAGAATCAGTTTTAGTTTTTCATGTAAGTACGAAATGTGTCAGGATCAGTCTGTCCGTTATTTCCTGTTTTCCAGGTCTTAGCATGTAAATGTCTGGTGTTTTGGAAAAGAAGGACAGTAGAATTAGCAGGTCAGTGTCTTGAGACATTAACGATTTGGATTTCTTTCCCTGGTAGACAAAGTTTTCTTTATAATATCGCAGTCAGCATCTCCTATCGTTTACTGTACATTCAGTCCCTTGGGCCTCAAATTTTGAACCAAATAATTCACAAACTTTTTTTTATTAGCGCTATTGCTTAGAAAATATCCTGCTTTTTGATACAATTGTTCTATTCGAAATTACCACAGTAGAGCATGAGAATTTTTGATTTAGTCGTTCCTGCTGTCATTCCTAGATTGCAACCATCAAAGAGAATTTTACAATTTAATCCATGATGATATTTAATAAATTGATAATACTAGTCAAAAATATCTTGTTAAGTGGATGGAAGAGTCCCTACTGCTTTATGTAGTAAACCGTACATGTATTTTCCTAAGTGAAATTACCTGGTGGACATAGTTTAGCCATATAGGAAAACAGCGAGAGTTTAGCAGTTTTCCTTATTATCCCGCTACTAAACAAAGAAACTGGATAGGGGGCTAATTCCTAAAAGAAAAACGTTTCTCGAGATCTTCTGTAGACTTATAAATATGTGGTTAAAGACTTGGCTGGTATTAACAGGCATAACTGCATCATGGACTTTAATACTTTTATTAAGAAAACCTAAAGGTTTTACCTTTGTTACGTTTTAATTTTATATCATAAAATTTTTTTCCTTAAGTTTCTTCCAGCAGTTCTTTTCCCACCTGCCAGACTTTATCGCAATTTTTTTCTGAGTTAGCCACTGAACCAGAACCAGAAATTAAAGACAATAACTCTAGCGTGCCGATCTCTTCGGAAGTGAAGTGAGTCATTCAGATAACAATACCAAATCTTTAAGATCACGAATTTCCCGAGAGTACCTTGATTCAATGTTCTGTTCTGAATAGACACTTCGTGTTTCAGAAAATATCTTTTAAAAATTCTATCTAGTATAATGAGGCATCGACAATACTCATTTTGAAATCACGTTTTCACTTAGTCCTCTACCGTGTGTTAAGCCTTTCTTTAAAGATCGCATTAGAACTTGCTCTATTGTCATGTCTGTCCATATTCCACGCCAAAACCTTTTAGATCTGCGAATAGTGTACAATTTTAAAACTGGGTCATAAAGAAGACATAAAATGAGCAATAAATGGAAAACTCTTTCATGTATGTTTCAAAATATGTATAAGATATGCTAGTCAGGCTAGTACCAGTTTATTTGTTATTTAGTTCTCTACATTTTCTTTATCTTTCGTTTTTTTCAAAAAACGCTTGGTTTCGGAAGAAAAAAAAACGTGCAGAATTGTTCTCGGAGGGGAAGGAGTCAGGACGTTTACTATGTTTAATGGGACGCTAATGCCCATTGATAGCGCAGAATCACAGCTTCATGTTATTTAGTTTCCAATTCACCATAGGAGTTGCCTTGGTTCCCATACTATTTGGGTAAACATGTGTTTATAACAGAGATAAAAAGTAAAAGAAAAAAAATAAATAAAATGTTATTATGTAATAACCCTAAGGTAAGAAAAATCAGTTGTAAGGAGCACAAATAAATGGCTAGTTTAAATAACAAATATTTTGAGCAGTATTCCTTTGACATGTGGTTTGAAGGGAGCATCCACAGTGATCATACAAACAAAGGGGCAATAGGAACGGGAAGACGTACACGCGACAATATTCCAAACAGAATTGTACACAATCTTGATGGTTGCAATAATGGATGAGGACGAAGCCGATGTCAGAAAAAGAAATGACGAGCGAGTAGTAATTTGCTCTGATATCAAAGCTGCGCTCAGGGTGGTCTACGCACCCATTAGCTTTAAAATTGACGCAAGAGTGCAGGAGTGCTTGGGAACGGCTGGCACAAAGCAAGAGAGTGAGATTGTTACGGGTGCCAGGATACAGCGAAGTGGCTGGGAGCAAAGTGGACAAGGTTTTATTCATCTTCTGATGAAACGCGCATCGAGTGCCAAAGCTACGTTTCGGTATTGTGAATGAAAAGTTGTGGTGCATTTTGCCGAAGGTCCAAACCCCTAGTTAGATAAGTTTTCAATGTTTTAGTATAATTTATGTGGAGAATGTTGGCAAGCAAAAATATACTATTGTCGCCTGTATGTGAATAATGTAATAATTTTATAATTATTACGGATATAGAATTTAAAACGACAACCCACAATATAATAATAATAATTATTAATGAACCTCAGCTTCATTGACAACCGAAGTGGCTATCAGCAACGATTCAATTTACCCAAACATTTGGCTACAACCAAATCACAGTTAAGCAAGGATGTAAATTCGATACGCATATCAATTACACGTCTAGACCATATAGTGATAGCATCAAGTAGTATCCAACACAAACAATAGTAAGAACTGCCTGCTTGTCCTACTTCATATATCAGACAAATTAACGAATAAGACCTGTTGACATGCGGATGATAGCCGAGTCGGTCTGCCTAAGTTCCGCTATTAAGATAGGCCTAATTGTAGTCTGAAAGCTTTAGAAAATCACACACGTATAATTTTATTAATTTCGTGAAGGCTATATTTTTATTATATTTAATGCACGATGTAATATTTGCGACCAAAATTCATAGAAGATTTCCTACGGGCAGTAAGGCGATGCACTAACCGGTATCAATGAGAAATCCTTATTCTCTAGAAGATCTTGAAAATTTATTGCTCCGAACTATTTGGTGAGAAAACTTCTTTTAGTGCGTTCTGCACTGAAAGCTTCTATTGGCGCGTTCAGCACACTTTTCGCTATTTAGTGAACGAGACTGGGCCGTCATGCTGCCTGAGGCTCCATCAGGCTCGGCTATGCAACTCTCATTCAGTTAACGCCGGCTCCAGGAACTTAAGCCAAACCAAGTTAGCGGAGCGAAAGAGAAATAGCCAATGCGTTGCTCGGCACAACAAAATAACTACGATTGATTGAGTTTTTTTTTTAATATTCAGCATTTTTCTCAAAAACCGAAGCGTGGTGTTGTCGAATAATTTTTGGCGATCCAATTTTATTACGTCAAATGTTCAATTTTTGAAACTTTTGCTTCTATATATGATGACTGTCAAGAAAATTAATTAATTCTGATGAAATTTTTGTAGACCGATTCTCTATAATGGTCGTGCGATCTTCCAAGCGCCTTTGGAATTGGCGAGATTTGGAAAGTGGCGAGTACTTTTTGCATGTGTATTTTTGAAAAAGAAGTCACTTTGGGTGGTTCTAGCTTTTAACGACGAAAGTCTCGAGGATAGAAAAAAAATTAGACCGCAGGTCGATAGGAAATTTCTAGGAGAAAAAGTCTCTGTTTCGACATTGTCGGGAAAGTTACTTTTGAAGGAAAACGTAAAAAGGTTTTTATTATTTTGTCGAAAAATTATTTTTCATGGAAATATAGGTAACTTCACGAGAATCTATCTAAAAACGTACAAGAAGACCCATTAAAAATAATGGTGCCTTGTATACAGGATGAGCTAGTTGAATTTAAACTTTTCACCGCTTCAAGTTTTGACACAACGCGTCACCACATGATATTTTATTACTAGAAAATGGAAATATTTGGAGCAACCAAACTACCACTTATTAAAGAGAAGAGTTACGAGTACAACATACCAAAAAATCGCTTCAATAAGACTAAAAATGTCAAATTTGGTGATTTTTTTATTTCCAGTTGTAGCGTTGTCAATGCTACAAAATCCAATAGTACCATTTCTTCTCTTTAACTGGTCGATTTGTGTTGTCGATACTCTCGTTACCTTACTTTCGAGTGCAATCCACTAGTATCGATGAATGCAGTTCCGAGTTGCTCAAAGCGATGACTCCGTTTAGAGGAAAATACGGATCCCTGTTCCTTCGCCTTCTCTCCTGCACGCTTAGAGTGTACAGGAGAATAAAACGACCAGTTTTGAAATCTCAAATTATCGTTGATAGTTTCAGCCATCAGGTCTAATTATCGCCTGATTTTATCGTGAGATAAATTGACAATTGTGCTAACGGTATTTTACTGATGGTGTGGTTACCCTTCCTATGTAAAAAAAGGTTTGTTACATGTTAGTGTGTCTATATTGAATAGTTAAAATTAGTTATAATTTAACTGGGGACCTTCCGTGGGACCTTCCATGGGATAGAATTCCTTCCGTGGGGCAGAATTTCCTCCCTTGAAGCTTAACGTCCTTCAGCAGCTGTTTTATGCTGACCTAGACAGTTCTCCGGTTTCAGTTGCCCAGATAAGTGCCTTTTGTCGAGGTGGTACGACCACATGGTGGAAACGCTGCTTCGCAGGAAACGCCGGTGAATTCCACGTCTGATCTACTAGATACAAGTAGGCTCTTTTTTATTTAATTTTCAAAGTTACAGTCAAGGACTGTAGGTAGATGATGATTTTCTATTGTCTCAATTTCCGTTCTTTTTCCGTTTAATTAATTAATACTTATTATCTTCCTTGTCGTGTCTGATATTGTCTTAAATATCGAATACTACTAGGCTCATAATTAGTGAACTTAACCTTTTCGTACTGCCTACATTTACCTGAATGCGATGCTCTTACTATAAGCCGCATAATTACTTACCGTATTTGTTTCATTAACCTACCGTTAAACGACTGTAGGTCGTGTGTTATCTTATATTGTACCTACTACTGTTACTTACCGGTTTTGCTTATTAAACTTACCGATAAACAGTTTTAGGTCATCTTTTATCGTGTATAGTATCTATTTCTGTTTCTTACCATATTTGCTTTAGAGATTCTTATTTTCTTCATTATCATATCTGACATTAGCTCGAGTAGAAAAATTATTTTGATAATGTTATGGTATTTATTTTATTTATTCTTCAACGATACGCATTTAGTGTAATTAATTGGCTATAAGCCTCATGGCAGTAAACCGTTTGCGTATTTAGGAAGCCTCCGAGTTTTAGCACTCCAGTTAAATAGCGCCGCTTGATTGGCTAGATAAGCACGTGTGTTACTCTAGCCGCGCTCGTCAATGTTGATTGCGTTTTTTCACTTCACGCATTTGTGTTCACGCAATCAAGAAAAATTAACCCAAACTAACCCAAAGCATGCCAAAAAAAGTAACTAATCCAAAAAAAAGCTTGCAAGCGCCAGGCGTCGAACCAATTACTTCGTATTCTAAACGCGAGAGCCTTACCACTTGAGCCAGACGTTCACATTCCTGCTTCTCTCGAAAAGTTTCATACATATGCGTGGAGTGAACAAACATAAACAACATGGACGGGTGGGGTTGGAGTTAGCCAATCAGGCGGCGTTATTGAACTTGGGTTCTCTA
Organism: Pissodes strobi; assembly: GCA_016904865.1. Classification (NCBI taxonomy): domain Eukaryota; kingdom Metazoa; phylum Arthropoda; class Insecta; order Coleoptera; family Curculionidae; genus Pissodes; species Pissodes strobi. The sequence continues at coordinate 138,507 of MU182868.1, read as the reverse complement.
ACGCGGAGGCTTTCTAAATACGCAAACCGTTTGACTTAATCGCAATTTGCAACTTTAACTTGTCGCCTTAATACAGACCCCGAAATGAGCTCACTTCGTTTTCATCTGTAGATATTTACCGGCTATATACATATATTTTATTCACAGGTTAATTCATTGATTTGGTATATCTATATTAACTCTTTATTGGTCTAATGGTATTATCGCTGCCATGGGATTAATTTAGATTTGCTTTTGTTTAGTTAATACTGCTTATATTTGGTACTTTGTAACTAGCTGTGCTTAATCAGATCCTTAAGGATTCATGGTTTAGTTAGAACTATTTCCAAACAGGAATTAGGCAATCTTAATGTTACAGAACCTAGATTAAGACTTAGTGTTTTATTTTGATTTGATTTAATAGTCTGATAATCTACATGATATACATTTTAGAGAATCTTCTCATTAGTTTATGGGCGATACCATGAACTCAACTTAATTTCAATTAGAATTAATTGTCTTTTAAAAAGTTTTTCTTTCAGTATATTTCATTTTTGGAATTGTATCATTACCTGTTATAAAATTCGAACTCATGTCAAAAACTATATGGATATTGGGATAAAACTGGACCAATTGAAGGCTTTTAGCTATGGTATATTCACTACTTAGTTGCTGATTTTTACTTCAAATTTCTATTAGTAGTTGACTTCTATTTTTACATTGAAATGAATTGAGGTAATTTTAATTCATCATATTAATCATGGTATTATTAGGTATATAGAGCAAACATGATTGGAGAGACCTTTTATTTAAATGTTGTTCATTTGATTGAATAACTGAACAAAAACTAGCTCTATATGACGTTCACGACTCCATTTTAATTCAGGAATTTATTGGACATAAAATTGAAGAAAAACTGCAAATTATATAAATTGGCACTTATTTGCATCACAGCTTTTTGTATTAATGATTCGATAAAAACCATCGAAAAAAAAATTGCAAGCGGCTCTGCGAACACGTTAAAATTATACCAATACGTAATTGGCTTTCAGTTTGTAATTTTGTTATTAGGCCTTTTCGTGAAACGAACGGAAATTGTAGTGTTCGTATGGCTTGTGATATTGCGCCGTAAGAATAATAATATGAATATTGGTTAAAGGGTGATCTTATCGCTACTACAAAATTAAAACATTATGTGGGGGTATTATAAAGCTGTGCGAATAACTAAATAACGGAAAATATGAAGCACTAACTGGTAGTTATACATACTATCAGTGGCTATTTATTTTAATGATACATTGTTTCAGATTTCATAAACAATTTATGAAAGTGTAGCAAAACATTAAGAAGGAGGTTGATGTTGAGAACACAATTAGTGTAAGCGTTAATGTAACTATTTGATTCTTGTTACTCTTCTAAAATTATTTATCAAACTATTTCAATATCTCAATCAAGCAATTGTATCAAAAGATAAAAGAGCGAGTCTACGAGATTTTTGGGAACATTTAACATATGAAGTTAATCAGTGTGGGCAGGGGCCTTTAGAACCCAGCGATCTAGAAACGAGGGCTCTACCATCTCAAGTGCAAGTTGAAACTTTTCTGTAGCTTTATGAAGAAAACATATGCTCTCCGAGGTCCCTTCTTGCTATTAGCATGCTTTTCAGATCTTATAGGTTCAAATTTTATCTATTAAAATACACCATATTTCAAACAAAATCAATTTTTTATTAACCTTTTCACGCATTATTATAGATAACCAGATCATAGGTTGCACGGGAAGACTCATGCAACTAGCCCTCCAACTGGTAGAGAGATGGTACTAGGGAGAAGGGCTCAGAATCAACCCAGATGAAGACAAATTTGTACTCCTTAGGAAAAAACGATGGCTCGGAAAAATTATCCCTGACATCAACTTTTTCGGCCGATCTTCGAGCAATAAAGGGCCAACCAAACATCTTTGGGTCATGCTGGACTCTAGGCTGACTTGGAAGGAATAATTGTCTACCCGCATTAGGAAAGTGGATAATGGTTTATCTATGGGCTTGTATAAGAGCCTTTCGATGCACGTGGGGCCATCAGCCGAAGATCCTCCATTAGAATTATATCGGTGTGGCACGCCTAATTTTAACCTATGGTGGACCGGTATGAAAAGGGCCACGTCTAGGGCCCAGTTGGACGAAGATTAGATACTGGCATTCGTAGGAGTTACATATGCTATGAGGGCTTTCGAGAGACTGACAAGCTTATCGCACCTCTACCTATCACAGGAGCAAGGGATCTTGAGGTCTGCATGTAGACTGAAAGGTCTCGGTCACCTAAGGGTCCATAATAGTTCGAGGAGACACATAAATTAAGGCTAGACCAGGGCAGCTGTTGATTGCCCGGAAATTCTAAGAAGGAGCGACAGCATACTCCCCATTATCAGATTTTGTGTGCCCGATGATGCGTGGTTGGAGCTAGGTCGCGGCCCACATTTGGCTAATGAGGTCGCCTTGTGGAAAAACGGCTCCAAACCGGATAGTGGTACTGGCGCAGATGTGTATGGGCTGGTGTTCCAGGCCGAAATGTATGCGATCCTCAAATATGGGGACGAGAATCTGGTAAATGCCTTCAGATGAGAGAATATTTACATTTTCTGGGACAGCATAGATGCTTTGTCGGCCCTTGAATCTGATAGAGATCATTCTGCACCTAAAATGGGCCTGTCCAATAATAGTTCGAGGATACATAATAAAGTCAAGATGAGGACGGCTCAATTATGCCCGAAACTCTTAATGAGGAGAGACAAGGTACTGCCAATTATCAGATTTTATGTACCCGTTAAAAATGCGTGGTTGGAGTTAGTCGCGGCCCACGTCTGGCTAATGAGATCGCCTGTTACATAGACGGCTCCAAAACTGGTGCAGATGTGTATGGAGATCCCATAGGGACCCCCTTGGGGCTAAATATGCAAGCGTGTTCCAGGCCAAAATGAATGCGATCCTCAAATGTGGTAAAAAATTCAATGGATGAGCGGACCAGGAATATATGGTAAGCTATATTTGACCATTTCTCTTAATTTCTAACAAAACCGTATAGTTCGAAGTGACTTATAGACATCTCAACTTGGTTTTTGTTTGCTCTTCTCGTCAACCTCACTGCCCTCTGTGACGGTAAATACCCAAGGTCTTTAACTTTACGGAAGGTTTAGATATGGTATTCCCTGCTCGCACTCCACTATTCTGCGATAAATTCGGAATATTTCAGCATTGTTGTAGATAATTTCTCGGAGTTCTAATTTATACGATATTGTAAAGCCAGAAGTTCAAAGTAACCAACTCTAACAACTTACAGTCAACCAAGTAAAGAAAGCTTTTGCTACCAAACGCAACTGAACTAGTGTCATAAATTTTGAATAAAACTCCTCGACCATAGCACGCAGCTTTTGTTCTGAGTTCAAAATAATTGGTCACACGGTAATCAAAAGCACTTCCAGAATTTCGAATTGGGGAGCTGATCGCAAGGCCTTGATAAAAGGTCATTAAAACCGTGAAGAATTTGGTTTAAAATATTGAAGGTGAAGTATGTTCATAAACATTTGATTCCATATCTACTATGTTATTCTTTCTGAATACTGATACCCTGACCTACTTTTATAATTATGATCTGCTGATCGACGTGAATTAGGGGAAATTTGCGTCCAGTTTTTATTTGGCAATATAATTTTGCTTATGTTATGACGTCTATTTTCTATTAAATCTATAATTGAAACCACGAATAATTCGTGTTGATTAGCGAAATGTACTATTGATACTGGCTTGTAAATAATAATTACCTTTAATACCTGTATGAAATATGTAATGTTCCTGTTGCCTATTACGCCAATAGTTTTCATAAATAAGATAAACTACCCAGTTATTGGACACTTAAGGTTTTTTTTTAAATTAAAAAACATGTCAGCATTTTATTTTAATCTCCAATAACCAATAAAACACCAATTATATGGTATTAACACACAAAAAATGCATGACAAAATCTTAGTTATTGGAATTTTTTTTAGTAATTGGACAGGATCAACTTAGTTATTG
>MU182868.1:89283-119459 GCA_016904865.1 Pissodes strobi | reverse complement strand
CCAAGTAGCCAAATGTCAAGTAATACAACTCCATCAAACAACGCAAATCCCTAACTCATGCCTCAATCCCATTACTATTATCGTATTATGAAATCTGGTAAATTGACATCAGACATAATACCCCAAATACTACGCCCAAGAGACCGTAGATATTCCATCAAACTAAACAGTTACACCCTATTACCGTACAAGCACATATTGCTATGCTCTCTGAATGAAAACAATACAGTCACATGGCGTAATTGAAATTTCCATGATAGCGTTTCTATGTCAACATGAGCGCACGGGGAGCTATCACTCACTTAGGTAGGACAACAGATAGGCGGTGCACGGCGGCATTCATTTTAAGGGATACAATTGTATCCCCGGGGTTCCGCTATATACACAAATCGGGGTTTTGGAAATTTGGCGTCGCTAAATATAACTATTACGAAAAGGTTGAAGTGAAAGATAAGTCTGCAAAACACGCTTATTAGCGAATGCAGTTTAAATGGCAATCAATATATCATCTCAATATTCTGCATTTCCGTTCACGAAATAAAACAGGTTGGGAATGAAAATTAATAATAACTTTAAACGCTTAGATTAACCGTATCAAAAGACTAAATTTAAGAAGTAGCCATGGTAAGCTGCAGTGCAACTCGTTAAAATCACCATGTGGTATCAAAACCTTCTTTTTAAAGATATTTTGATGATATGATATCTGATTTTAGAACTTAATCAGAGAAATGTTTAACTAATTATAATTTAAAGCCTTTCTGTTTAATATTCTCGAGATATTCAAGGACCTCAAGCCTATATAAACTACCTGTTTTCCACGTCTCCTACAAAAGTATTTCAATTTACGTATTTCATTTGCTTCAGCTCGGCGTGGGCAGACTAGCTAAATAGGGCCTTTAAAGCTGCCCATTAGTCCATATAACCTAGAGAGCGCTACCACGTATTCTATTTTATAGTTCACATCCTTAATTAAGGCAAGTTATAATTAAAAAAAAATGACAGACAAGAGCATTAGCCCTTGAAACGATGTAAGTTGTAAATAAGCTATGCCTTTTATTTAGATTTCTAATAATCTTTAAAAGAACGGAGCTAAGTGATTTCTAGTCTGAAAGAAGCCCCTCAAGTAATAGGGATATTCGAGGAATTGTGTAAACATATTTAAATAGACTAGGAAGGCATGAAAAACGATTTTAGGACAATATGCCAGGACATGATTGCAAATGGCTTATGGGCACTGGGCAGACAGAGATCTCACAGTTAAGCTAGCCGAAAATACCAAACGTGTAGCGGCAGCATTGCCATACGAAGTTATTGAAGAATATTTCTAAAATTTGGAGCAATCGCTAGACAATGTCCCCCCAGAAAGTACAGTAAACTACGACTAAACGTGTTTTGCTGAAGACCCGGGGGCGGTAAAAGGAATAAGCCGAAGAGGAAGCAACATGTTCATAGAATTCTGGATGCATCGAAAACCAACACTTTTGTAATGTTTTCTATAGCAGTTTTCACCATACGCAGTGTATAAAGCGAAACATTCAAATGCCGGATGGACCGAAGGAGGGTCATAAGGAACCCGGTGCAACAGAATGGATGATTTGACACTGAAATATTTAAAGATTAGTTCCGAATCATTGCTAATCCCTATTTTGAAAGACTCGAAAGCCCAAAGGTTTTAATTGGAGATAATCTTAACAGCCACATCACGATCAAAGCCATACAACTTTGTAAAAACAACCGCACACAATTTGTGATCTTGCCTCCAAATTCCACACATTTGCCTCAAGCACTGGCGTTGCCTATTTTAGACCATTAAAGGCCTCGTGGAGCCTAATCATTGAAACATTCAAACTCGCAGAGGTGTAATACCAAAGACCGAATTCACAAGGCTTCTGAAGGAAACTATAGAAAAAGTCCTAAAATCTAGTACAAATTGCGTTACAGGGTTCAAGGTTTGTGGGATTGTGCCCTTTAACCCTAATGCGGTGCTTCAAAAGATACCAAAAAACGTGCAGGAAAATAGGAATGATCATCAAGCAAACAATAACGAGGGAGCATGGACGGACGTGTTTGTGTTCACCATTTAGAGAGTCTAAGAATGCCAACAACTCCGGTAAGAAAGATAGGCAAAAACGTCAATATTGTGACTTAATTGTCACGTTAATTGGAAAGCTCTAAAAAGCTCAAAAATAGAAAGGAAAGCCAAGAGTCAGATATACCCCATGAAGACGATAGTGGTACTGAGTACGCAGTACATACAAGTAGGACATATTAATTTACATAAAAAGGCCAAGGTGATGGCAGGAATACAACAGGTAAATCAGAGTACAGCATTACTGGATAAAAAATGGCAAGCATATATGGGAGACCAGAAAGAAATTGGAGCGCTGGAAAGAGTACATTGACGAATAATTCGAGGATGAGGAACGCTAGAACACATAGCTCTCGATGCAAAAGAAACAAGCCCAGAAATCACCAAGGAAAAAATAGTACATGCACTAAAAATGACAATGAATGGAAAAAGTCCTGGGACTGATGAACTTCCCATCGATATGTTCAAAATTATAGAAGAAAAGCATATGGACATTTTAGTGAGGCTCTTTAATGGAATTTACCATTCGGGTATCATACCCAGCGATTGGTTACTCTCAACTTTTATTTGTCTCCCTAAAAAGACAAACTCTAGAGAATGTAATGATCACCGTACCATCAGTTTGATGTCCCATACTTTAAAACAGTTTCTAAAGATAATCCACAATCGAATATACCAAAAGCTGGACATGGATATAGACGAAACACAGTTTGGATTCCGGAAAGATTTGGGTACACGTGAGGCCCTCTTTGCATTTAACGTATTAATCCAGAGATGCTTGGACCTTGACCAGGACACATACGCATGTTTCATAGATTATAACAAGGCGTTCGACAAAGTTCGTCACGATCCATTAATGACGGTCCTTAAAACGATACAGATACACCATAACAATCTCCGGATCAATGCAAATTTTTATTATAAACAACGGGAAAAGGTACGCATTAACGACCAAATGTCAGAGATCGAAATTAGAGGAGGAGTTAGACAAGGATGTATATTGTCCCCACTACTTTTCAACGCATACTCTGAAGAGAACCTGCAAAAATCCGCTTCAGGGAGAAATAGCTGGTATTAAGGTCAATGGAACACCGATTAACAACATCAGACATCATACGACTTAGCAGACATGGAGCAGAGGATCTTCAGAGACTAATGAATGAATGAAGTTGAATGCGGTCGGGAATATGGGCTTACTTACAATAAACGTCAAAAAAATTAAATTTATGAAGATAACAAAAATTAGAGCAATAATGAGATTCTAACAATTAGCAACATGACTCTTGAACAGGTAGACAATTACAGACGTCTAGGCACATTGATCAGCTCTACCAACCACTACTCTAAAGAAATGAAAATATGCTTAGAAATGGCCTGAACAAACTTCAATAAACTGAGAAGAGTGCTCTGTACAAGGGATTTGAAGCTGGATCTGAGAATCAGAATAGCAAGGTGTTAGGTCTTTTGTACTTTGCTTTAGGGAATGGAGGTCTGGACCCTGAACGCAACAACTGTAAAGAAACTTAAGTCTTTTGAAATATGGGTGTCTAGAAGAATCCTAAAAATATCATGGACGGAAGACGTGACAAACAACGAAGTCATGAGGAAAGTGAACAAGGAGCTGGAGATTGTGGAAACCATCAAAATTAGAAAGCTGCAATACCTAGGACAAGTTATAAGGGGAGAGAGATATACCATGCTGCAATTGATTATACAAGGTAAAATCCAAGGCAAAAGAAGTGTAGGAAGGAGAAAAATATCATGGCTCCGCAACTTGCGAGAATGGTATGGATCCACATAAACCGAACTTTTCAGAGCAGCCGCCTCCAAGTTAGGATCCCTATAATGATTGTCAACCTCCACCGCGCCGCGGAGATGGCACGTGAAGAAGAAGAAAACTGAGGACGCATCCTCGTGTTCTAAAACACTAGAAAATGAGACTGAAGATAATATAGAAACTAATAAGATTGAAGACGTTCAAAATATTTAAGTAGAAAAGGAAGAGACTGACAGTGATATAAAATCAAATGATTTTATAATATTGTAGTTTCCAACCAACAACAGAATCATACTGTTCATTGGAAAGGTTAATGAAAATGAATATGAAGTTAGACCGTTGAGAAAAAAAGGGTTTCATGAAAAAGGGTATTTTGTATACCCTGAAATTGACGACATGTCAATTCTAAATCACGACCAATGAATAAGGAAAATTTGTATGACCTTTCTCAAAAGGGGAAAATATATTTTTAATTTAAATTCAGGTGAAATCGAAAATTTGAGATCTAAAAGTGAATATTTAGGCACTTTTAAATGACGATCCAGTTTACCTCAAACTATTTGGTAAAGTAAATCACACTTTGACAAAAAATAAGGGCAGATCCAATTAAAAAAATCACAAAATGACATATATTGACAGTTACGTCACTAAAAACATACATGATTTTTTGGAATTTTTAGGACTTATGGATTCGAAGATATCTAAGGAAAAACGCCCCGGTTGACTACCTTGCTATTGATTTAAATGTGTTTTCTGGAACGTCAAATAGCATTCGTCGATCATCAGTTACTCTTAAACTTTGAGATTTCTAAGCATCTAGTATTTCGTCTTAATCTTTCTGCCTTTGCTTATCCATATTTTCCCCAATATGGTGGCCTATAACAGTACTCCAAAATTGCTGAAATGCCCCTAGGTGAATGGTGTTTAGAATCATAATGGGCTGCTGCGATGGTATTACCAACTACTAAAATGCATAAACTACTAAATAATTATCACCCTATCCTAAGTTTGAACTTGAACTTGACTTGCAACGGTCAGCGAACTTTATGATCTGAATCCATCCGTTCATCCAGTGACTATATTCTCACATGAATGCATTCCCCTCTGGAGGTCCTAAACCTGAAACCCTCACTTCGATCTGACAGTCCCATTAGCATGAAACGCCATTTCCGGGTTAGGTCCCCCAAACCTAAAACTCTACCTCAGTGGTCATATGCTCACATAAGTGCGGTCCCCCTCTGGGTGCTCATTTTGAAGTGGCAAAGCCGAAGTTAAGATAAATCTGTCAAAATTCTTAGTAAAGTAATTTCAAAGTTAAATCTGTTGAGTAGTCAAAGTGAATTAAATATCTGAGTGAAACTAAGGTAAACTAATCTGTTGAATGAAATAAGTTCTGTTCTGTGTATGTACTAATAGTGCAATTTGCAACCCGGCACATATCTGATGTTTGTAATTCATAAGACAAAAAGAATACGATTTTTCGCTAGTAGACTTTAAATGACGCTATTGCCTAAATAGAAGCTAATGATTTGCAAATCGTAGCTTATATCGATGCTTTAACAAAGTGAATCGATATTTGTAATGTATCGTTCTAAAAGGCCGTGAAACTTTCTGGTATCATTATTCTGGTTATTCTAGATTGGCATACAGACTACCACCAGTACTGCATCTATGGCTTTCCAATTTCTTTAGGGATCGAAGCCTCCGAGTTGGTATTGATGGACATCTCTCGGAGAAATTTAAAATCAATGCCGGAATTCCTCAAGGGTGCATATTATCTCCCACACTGTTCCTGCTCTATATCAACGATTTCTTGAACAGGACAATTAACTCTATTTACAGCTTTGCAGACGATAGCACTCTTATATCCTCATTCATGTCGCGGACTCCAATGACCGCTGCTCGTTCCCAATGCGAGCGAGAAAATCAGATTGCTGCCATCAATGAGGATATGAGCGCGATCGTGGAATGGGGTTAAGAAAACAATGTCCAGTGTAAGGCAGGAAAGACTCAAGCAGCTGTGTTCTAAAAAAACATATACTGCAGGACTTGACTTATCAATAACATGACAAACACTGACTCTGGCGTCATCTATACTGGACATCAACGTAGAAAACAACATGTCTTGGCTAGGAGCAGCCTATATAGATCAAAAAGCTGTATACATCTCATTAGCTCTTACTGCTCTATAAGGCCCAGATAAGACCATCTCTGGAATACTGTTCCCATGTGTGGAGCTCGGCACCCAAACACTTGCTCAAGATATTGGACTCCATACAGAGGAGAGCAGTCCGTCTGGTCGATGACCCAGAGTTGACAAAACCTTGATAGCCTTAAACATCGAAGAAAAGTGACGAACCTATCTCTTTACTATCGATACTACTAAGGAAGGTGTTCGAACGAGCTGGCACTCATGATTCTGCTCAGAGTTGTGCCAGACAGAAATACCCGTCAGACACAAGCTGCTCATCAACATACGATTCAGTTGCGAACACCTAGGACGTTGCTGTTACGGGACTCCTTTATCTGGAGGACTGCCTCGCTCTGGAATGGACTTCTGAGTAACGTCTTTCCCAAAAACTACAATCTATAGTGCTTCAAGTCCAACGTCCACCGTCTTCTCCGCACACGCACCGCTCATTGAGTGGTGTAGGATTTTCCCTAAATATATTTATTGACTTCCAGCTTCAACCATGAAGAGGGTTTTATTAATCAGTAGTAAATAAGTGGCGGGTTAACGATAGTTATTTATATTTTTTTAGCATCCACTTATTCCTAATCGTTCGTTAAATATATTATATAAAAATGCAAGAAAATACTAATAGTTTGACCAAATGGACAAAAATGAAAAGTTACAGGGATAGTGTGGTCCTGCCTCAACCATGTAATTCCATTTCATTTGTGATAACTTTGACGCAAAAATATTCCAGACACACTTTATAGATGGTGCCACTCCAATTTACTTACCTCTTTTTATAACCGAAAAAAAGTAATTTACCAAAGTAACGAAGAGACGATAACACAAATAAATTTTAGGGTCACCGGGGGGTATTCGATTGAAAATATCTCTCGATCTCCCTCTTCGTTTTAATTAAAACGTTTTAAAATGACAAACTTTATTAAAGTTGAAATGTTTCAGTTTACAAGACGGTCATTTCAAAGAACTTATTAATTATTCTCAATTTATAATCTGGTCTTCCAGGAGACTGTAGCTTTGAAGATTATTAAACGGTTTTAAACGATGTTATAAAATCGTAAACTAATTCTTTGTACCTCGGAATTGTGGTTTTGATGACCAATAAATCATTATTTTATATCTCGCAACATTAAATATTAAACGATATGCGATAAATTACAGTTTGGCGTAAACTACGGATAGGCTGGTGAGGAAAGTTAAATGTCAATAAAATATATTATTATGGGCATGGCCATCAATAAAAAATAGTGCCGAAGAATGAATGGGGAGTGACACGTTAAATGCTTAGAATTAAAATTGATATTTCTTAGGCAATACAAATATTTATATATTTTTCAGATTTAGGGTCACGCTTTTTGTAATGAATTGCGTGATTGAGGCTAGTGCAGTTCTGAAGTAAAAGTTGCTAATTGTTGAATATTGACTAAGTGTTAATAGGTTATGTTGGCTAATTTATAGGAGATGCTGGAAATTTATAAATAACCTACAAATATATATTTGCAGATATAGCATATTATAGGTTATATAACTAAGAAATGCATATTACTAGTTGATAAATAAATGTATACAAAGAGATGATCAACTAAATGGGTTTTGTTTGAAATGTAGTATTCCATTCAAAAAGAAACGAATGGGATGCGATAAAGAGCTCAGTTCACATCATGGCAGTCTCCTTAAAGAATTATTCAAATTAGTTTGAGTACCTCCAACCGGAAGCTCTTTACCAGATTTTAACTTATGTTTTTTAGGAATTGTATTCAGTTTTCCTCTCCAGCAGAATAAATAAGAATATGTTTACCATTTGGATTCCAAAAAAAAATGATAGCTTCGCCACGACTATTGTGACACAGGTATGTTTTTCAATTCGTCTTAATCTTAGTTTAGAAGATTGTATTTATCCTTCTTAGAAATCCATTCACTTTCAAAAGTTCCCCGTTTATAGCGAAATTATTATAAATATAAATTTGTTATTGCCTATCAGAGAAAGTATTTTCTAGGAGAGCGTTTAAAATTCCGCATTAGTTGAAGACTTTAAAATATCATGGTCATCATCAACGAATATTGATAGATATAAAAATATTGGTAGATACATATAACATATAAATGGTATTTTTTGCATTTTTATTGAATCTATTTTTAGACCTTTGCCTTCGTCTTGACAAATCTTACACTCTGATGATTCGTTGGGGTCATTGCTTTTGCGGATTTTATTTAGGAAATAACTATTTAAATTCTACCTAGCATAATATCTAAAAGCTTAATCCAAAAAGTACTTAAATTTCCCGCATGCACGATTTTACCCGATTTTTTCCGGGCAAGTTGATATAATAAAACGATCTATTTCTCGAAGATACCTAATATTTCAGGATGTCATAACCCTTAAATTGTGGTTTTATTTTTTAAAATCTATTTTTAGGCTATTTTATTCGCCTTGAAAATCAATGTAAAAGCGAAATATTGCTAATGTATTTGTAGACAATTTTTGAAAGCTATTGAAATAGTGTAAATATAAGCCCTGGTTCGACAGAAGATGCGAAAGAGCCGTAGGTAGGAAACAACAACTGACAGCAAAATCAGACCGCTGCTGGAAGTCGCAGTAATTTTACCGAAGCGAGAAACAATTGCAAACATGTGATTGGCGAACTAAGAACAAATACAATCAAAGAATCAGGAATAAGCTTTTACATTATGCAGTAGCTCTAGCAATTTCTAGTCGATAGCAAAGGCAGTAAGTAATAACTTTACAAAAACATCTCTTCCACCTTTGACAGACGAACGCGGCATCATCACGGCGTCTACAGCTAAGGAAAAAGCAAACATGCTCGCCCAAATGTTTTTATCGCACTCTACCTTAAACGTCCGTCATGGCATGGCTCTCCCCATCATATCTTACATCAACACTACCATGACAGAAGTTAAGTTTCACCACCATTCCATTCACCACCATGCCATTAGGTGGCATTCGTAAAATCCTCAAAGAGCTAGACACGCAAAAGGCATCAGGGCTGGATGGAATATCTGCCATCGCGTTAAAGAATTGCGCCAACGAACTAGCACCCATTTTTTCCAGACTTTTTATCTGCCTTACCAAAAAGGAACTTACCCATCTTCTTGGAAAGTCGCTCGAGTACAACCTGTTCCAAAAAAGGCAAGAAAACGACGCCCACAACCTATCGTCCAATTGCCTTGCTTCCAGTAATCTCCAAAGTCATGGAGCGTGCAGTCAGTCAGCAACTACTCATGTACCTCGAGACCAACATAATAATTAGCGATAACCAAAACGGCTTCCGCAAACAAAGATCGACCGGAGATATATTGGCCTATGTCACTCATATATGGAGTAGGGCAATTGAGAACTACGGAGAATCTCGAGCGATTTCGTTTAATATTTCGACGGCATTTGACAAAGTTTGGCATGACGGATTGTTCAACAAACTGCTGTGCTTCGGACTGCCAGCGTCTCTCTGCAGCTGGCTTGCGACCTTCCTTAAGAACCGATCTCTGCACTTTGCAGTTGATGACATATCTCAAACACATTCACCATTAATGCGGGAGTGCCTTAAGGTGCAATACTTTCACCAACTGTGCTCCTCATGTTTATTAATGACCTGCTGAACGAAACCACTGACCCTGTTTAAAGTTTTGCAGATGACAGTACCCTTGTCTCCCAATTTAGATGAGAAAACCCTTTACCAGCGACTGAGACTTATCACCGCAGACAAGAGCAGATTACAACAATTTATCAAGATCTGGAGATACTTCGAACCTGGGACGATAGAAATTCGGTCCAATTCAATGCAGCAAAAACCCAAGCAGCCACGTTTACCAAGAAAGCCAATACGACGGGCCCTGATATTATTACGGCAGGATCGATAATTCCTTCATCCTCGTCAATCGGACTACTATGTGTCTTGATCAGCAGCAATATGTCCTGGTATGACCAAGTTGCTAACATCACAAAATTTGCCCCACAGAAGCTTGGTGCGCTATTTCGCAACAAAAAGCTGTATACGCCACAGCAGCTGCTCTTGCTCTACAAAACGCAAATAAGACCGTGCTTAGAATATTGCTCACCCATTTGGGGTGCCACACCTAAGCACACCCTGAAGCTGCTGGATTCCATTCAGAAGAGAGCTTTGCGTCTCGTCGGCGACCCGGATCTGGATAGTCTGGAACACCGCAGACATGTGGCCGAGATATTCCTGTTTTACAGATGATATTTTCACGGCAGATGTTCCCAGGATTTGGCACGCATCATCCCGCCCCCAGTAACGCTTGTCAAACAGTCGCGACAGACGGCAATAGCGCACTTCATTGTACAACTGGAAGCACCTGGAACGTCGCTTTACAGGGACTCTTTTTTTCTGGCGCGCTGCATTATTGTAGAACTCACTCCCAGGACATCTGTGCCCCATTAATTACAACCTTCAACCATTCAAGAACCGTGTCAATCAACATCTTCGCGCACACACCGCTCGTCGAGTGCCATAGGATATCCCTTTAGTGTGTGTGTGCCACTGCCATTTAAAAAATATCTATAGGCTGAGCACCAGTATATGGTCATCTGCTACGACTTTACATTGAATTAATATATTTTTTCTTTCTTTCTTCTATTATGGAGTCGGCTGCCACTTTGTTACTTCCAGCGCCATTCTCCAGCTCAAACGGTATGACCTCGGACAGACCAGCTCGAAGCTCTCCTTCAGTCATGAAGCTTTCTCACTTCTCTCATTTCTGAAACGTTGACCTCTTAAGATTATGATTACACTGATTTCTGCATGTGACCTTGCGTTCTGTTATATATTTTTTAATAAAGTATGTTTTTTTTAGGTAAGAAAGGGTGTTTGGTCAGTTAGTGAACAGGCAGTGCAACAAAGGAAATCTAGCTCTTCTCGCTCCTTGGAGCATTGTACACAAACCAGGTTAGATAGGAAAGTTATACATCTTGGGAAATAGGGTCGGAATTGTTATGCTCCTTATTATTATTATTATAGTTTTTCCAACTAGATCTTTAATTTATTTCTTATTGTTGCTATCCGATTTGATTTCGGTTCAAATACAATATTTAAAAGAATATTTACAACTTCACTAGTGGACTAGTGGTAATTATCGTTGGGCTATGAATGTTAAGGCCATGGGTTCAATTCCCACGAAACTCCAAGACTTTTATTCATTTAAAAAGTATTTAGGTATTTCATTATTCCGAGGATGGCTCTGTGACATTAGAAGAGAATCTATATTTAGCTCAAATTATGACTTTGGAAATATTGCAGATGTCCTTGACGAGGGTGATGATGCCTTCGAGCTAACGCGTGCGCAAAACATAGAAGATACCACGTATTTGAAAAATGATAATTGACAAATGACATCTGCCGAAAGTGACAGCTGAGATAACTTAGAAAATAATACAGTCTAAGTTTGGGGTGGGCGGTGCGGGTTCGCGGGGGTGACAGCAGTACGAGTTGTTAAATAGCGAGTGATTAAGTTCTTCAAGATACGCTCGTTCACATATTTCGTTCTACGAAGAAAAGAGGATATGTTGCAATACTTATTCATCATTTTAAAATAATAGAGTATTTTTCAATGTGTGTTACAACCGTCCCCTTGACCTTGTGGACAATTGTACCGGTAAAATCGCCCCTGGATGCTGCAACACGTTTTTCTTATTAAGGTTAGCAAATAAAGATTTTATTTAAAAATAAAGCCCGGCCCCGGTAGTGGGGTCGTAGAGCGCCACCAGTTTTTCCCAACTAAACTGAAAAAGCTCCGTTGGTGGTGTACAGGGTTACTAAGCAAGCTTAACAAACAAAGAAACTCAATCCCTAACTTAACAAGAAAACACAATCTATAATTTAAGGAACAATCTATTTGCTACTAAGTGTTTTTTTTTTTCAAACACAGCAACAATACTACAGTAAAACTTTTGGCTATTTAAATGCAAAGGAATGTCAAATAATTATTAAAGTAATTGATAAATAGAGTATAATATGGAGATTGTACGGAGCCCAATTCTGTTCTTAACACTCGGTACTGTATGCCTTACAACTAAATGCTCTGAACACTACAATCCGAAGTGATCACTTTGATTTTACCTAAGCTAATTACATATATGTATGCGCGCTAGTAGCTGCACCAATTATAAATGTAGCAATAATAGTAGGTGGTTATAAAGGCCACAATATTTAAATCAAGTGACCCGATAAAGGGATAAAAAGCAGTAAAATTATTGAAAATTAACTTAAAGCTCGACTGTCAATGCTTGATTTATATTAAAAAAAAAGGAAAATTAAGAGCGATTATATTAATCGGTCAGATAAACAAATGAATAAATAAAAAAAATAAAATTAATAAGAGCTATCTTAGAGCTTGGCGGTCAATGCTTGATTTATATTAAAGGACTAAGAGCGGTTATATCAGTCGGACAGAAAATTAATGAATAAATGAACTTAAGCTTCTGTACGATACCCCTTAGATCCGTCGAACTCTGATGGAGGCGCAGGGGACCTGTTGGTACTGCTATGGCACTGGCCCCGAGGGTGAAACTAGCAGAGGACTCGGCAATAAACTTGGCCTGGAGATAAGACTTGTAGCCACTTAATAGAATTGGCCCGGAGATAGGATCTGTAGCCAGGTGATAGAACTGGCCCGGAGATAGGACTTGTTGCCCGCTAATAGAACCCTGTAATAACCCAATGCGCATTAAACAAAGCCCCCTTACTTCAATGGAAATAAACTATAGCCCCCCTTGCATAAATATATTTTGTTTATAAAACAAATTCCCCCAAAAATTATCAATGGATTTTCAATGACCATCAGCAAATAAAAGAAATACTAAGGTACAGACAACTTTAATATAAAAAAGATAGGTATGAATCACCCCCAAAAGAAAATATAAACTTCCCCATATGACCAAAACTAAAGTCACATTAAAATAAAAATTCAGATTTGATAAAATAGAGTAGATAAGATAACCCATGGAATGCAAATGGTGGACAATGTATAAAAATAAGGTTAACACAGATAAGGCAATTAAATCGTTAATTTAGACAAAAAAAATGTAGCAATAATTACCTCGTTAGTGTGTGAGGGTTGCTAGAGAGTCTACGGTCTCGGTTTAGTAGGAAGAGCTCGGAAGCTTCTGGAAATAATGGAAAAGACCATTAAAATCATGGCGTCCTCGTGCTTCACAAGCAATAGAAAGAAACTAATTCCAGAGAAAATGCTTACCTAGTGCAGTAGTTAAATCCCGATAAATCGGTCGTGTCAAAACACAAACAGAAACCAACACAATATATCCCCAAAAAAGGGTAGTACTAAATCACAATACTAAATGTTGAGTTTCTATGACTGCACTAAAGCAGAAAGCTTCTTTACTCACCGAAAGGTATTTCTAAAGGAACTCTATTCGTTTCAGTCAATTTGCCTTTCTCCTTCCACGAGATTAAAAACTACGTCAGATCAGCAAGAAGTGATGAGCTGAAAAATGCCAAGTGATTCGATACAAGGTTATTCCTTCTAAGATAATACACGACTTAGTTCTCGTTTATTATGATGGTAAAACGACGGCGGGAGCCACAATTAATGCGCTGAAATTAAATTGTTCAAGAAATACTAGAAATGTTCCCAAACGAAGTGATAAAATTTTAAAGATCGAAATCGTCAGCAGCAATTATGGAAAATAACCCATTCCTACTACCCAATGCTGCCAATCGAATATTACCAAAAGTTACAACCGGTCGCGTCGAAAGATATGAGATTCCCAGCCAGGCAGCGGTACCAAAAAGTTATGAAAAATCAACCGGAGATCGAAATAAAGCAACCGGGAGTCCTAAAAAGTTATGAAATATTCAAACCGAAAATAAAATAGGCTTTATTAACACAATTCTTAAAAATATAGAACGATTTGCTGGCTGTTCTATGGTAATATAATATAAATCAAGCTAAGTTATACTAATAACATAATATCCTATTTTAGTGACTTGATCAAACCTAAGAGATCTTGCTTATCAACTAAAATAAATATAGTCACAAAGTGCCTGAGGGCTACATAAGAGAAAGGGAAAATCAAAATAGTTACTCAAGACCACAACAGTGTTATAAAAGCTAATACAAATATATCGTTAACCTATATTTAGGATAAAATTAATTTACATTAATAAATGCGGCAATTTTAAGCTTATTGACAGCAAATCGAATCAATTAATTTAGAATTAATTAACCGAAGAGTATTGACCTCTTTTTAATAATTCTTACCGCAAAATACAGCGTTTTTTTCGCTAAATGCAGCGTATAAAATGAAATTTAAAAATATTTTACACTGGCAAAATCGGACTGTTATAATGCATTGATATAATTAACCCCCGTGCGTGTTTCTTTTTATCTCGGTTATTTCTTTTTATGACATTGTAGGATAAAATAAGTAGCGGCATGTAAATTGAAAAGAGAAACAATCACTTGAAAAAAGAATCAACTGATTTACTCATGAGATTGCACTACTCTTTGTTCTTGAGACACTCTACTAACTAACTGTTGGGGAAACACCCCAACACGTGTAGAAACTATCGTTTTTCACCGTATAGTTTGGTGAGAACACCCTGTATGTATGTAGAATGAATGAGCCGTAATTAAACACAAAATAGATTTATTTCACCCCAGGTACAACCCAATTTGTACATTTAAATCAGCAAATGTCACGCTTTTCAAAACCCCTTAGTCCAACCCTAGACGGACGATCCCTTAATTCGAACCTGTACAGCAGTGCTGTCAATATAATAGATTGCAATATAGCCAACTTTCACTCGGAAAGGAAATCGTTCTTAATCGTATTCAATTCAATGTATTTGTGTCTCAGATCAGCAGTGTGAAAATAGTCTGTCAAATAAAGAAAGAAAACAGCTTCTACCCTTGTAATCTCAAATGAATTCGATATGTGTTACCGCCCACTTTTATTATGTAGTTTTGCCGCTAGGCGACTAGCTGAAGGAAAGAAATTAATCAAGTTAGTGCGTAGCAAACACTCATTCGCGTAGGATCTGTCTAGTCACAGCTCTCCTAGTTTCCGCGCCAAAAACATCTAGCCCTGTCCTAGCTCTGTTTGAGGCAATTAATTAGTTTGAAAGTGTCTTACATCCACTAAAATGTACTAGATCAGTCCAGCTGCTCTAGCCTCACAGTTCAGTTAAGACGTTCGCATAAATAGCAGTAAAACGTGCTGTTCTCCGGCCAAAGGTCAAGTTCCTTTTTGGGCCAATTTCTCTTGTATGCACGAATATTAGGAAATATTGCGTGCACCTCAGTTATCTTTGTCCAAGGTTTGGACAAAGACCTCCTTTGTGCTTCTTAAAAGCAATTCTTCGAAGTTAGAAACGATAGCATCCCCGTTCCCGTTGGAACATAAAATGGCGGAAGGCAGACGGACATTCCTGTTCGAATTCCTGTAAAGCAAGGCAGGTAAAGCAGGCGAAGGGACAAGGTATGATGTGTGAAAGTTACTAAGTTGAAGACGAAGTCGTAAAATAATAAAGATAAAAACTAATTTCAATAATCAAGACGCTTCAGTAGACATTTTTAAATTTAAGAAACCTTTTGTAATTTTAGTTTTATACTGGAACGAATGATGAGTGATTGAAAGTTTTAGTCTAAGAATTGTATATATATTTTTTCTATTTAACAAAGAAAACATTGTTTGTTTATCTCCAATATATTTAAATGCAATTTACACCTACATTATTAAATTATATCAATACCGAATACATGTTTCAGTTTCTCTCACCACCCTATGTTATACTGTCCATTAAAAGTGGTTAATTAAAATACCACACCCTTCTTTATGGTTTTAAGCAATAATAAAATAATTTGTGTATCCCGACCACTAACAGTGGCCAAATATTCAAACGACTCTTCCATAGTTGCCACATTTGTGTATTGCTTATAACAGCCAGAAAAACGGATATGGTATAACTGTCCCCTGGTACCCCACTCGATCCGATCAACTAAGCTGGATGCACTAGGACTATTCTAAATTATTCAGTGTGCCATAGAAATGAGTATATGAAGGGAAAAGGCTACAACGCGTTTGTTAAGGTTGTTTAAGTAGTGATTTGCAAATACAAGCGTCTAAATTCGGTCTCGTTGTCTAAATTTCGAGGTAAAACCGAAACCGATATAAATATTGGTTCGCGGTAGGTCACAAAAGTTTTTGCATAGGATAAAAGGTGCAAATGAAATCTAACCACTAGTTGCTAAGCATTCGGTTAGTTTCCTATTTTGTTATTGCATTCAATGTAAATTGACCCTTGCCGTTTCACAATTGCAAACATTTCTGCAAGTTGAATGTTTTGAACCAATCAAATGTCTACATTTGCTATCACTTTTATGCTATTTCAGCACAAAATATTACAATGCACATGAAGGTTTAGTGAAATCGTCAGATATTTTTAGGCCGTATTCAAATTGAATAAATACACAACCTATTTTCCTTTTGTGTTAGATACTTGTAACGCTTTCTTATTTCTTTATAATTTAAGTTTCAATATCATGGCCGCTGCTTCTGCTCTTAAAATTTGGCCATAATATATATTTCGAGCTGTTTCTCTCCAAATAAACTATTAATTATCACTTATAACAAAGGACGTATTTAAGCAGCCGCCCAAACAAATGTCACCATTAAACAACCTTATCGAGAACAAAATAATTGGTCTACACCATCATAACGATCTGTGACATTTTCTAAATGAAGTTAATAGGGATGTGTTGGGTTCTTTGTGAAGTGCACGTGCCGAATCTATTGTACGCGTGTCATTCATTTCATTCATGTTAAAGTTAAGGGTCTTTTAAAGTTTGAATTTGTAAAAATGTTTATCAGGGTAGTAATTAGTTACGTCGTCGTATCGTGGCGTTACGTGGGAAAGGGCATGAGATAAAATTGGTAACTCATTGGGGACGAAATTAACAAAAAGATTTTAATTTGATTATGTCGGACCATGCAGGACTTATATCTCTACCGACTTTCATAAGCAATTAATTTTTAGGCATCATTTCGAGAAAATATCCCACAGGTCATTTACGTTTCTACGATTAAATCGATCGATATAATTTTTTGTCGTCTAGGCTTTTATTACGTGTTTTACATACTTTTTCTTTACGAATTTGAGAACTATGCCATTTGACAGCATGAAAATGTGACAAATGCCAAATTATAACCGTTTTAGCCAAATGCCAGAATGGGGTCGAGTAACCTTAATCATGCCTAAGCAATTACTTAGGTAAAAAAGCATCGCTACGTATATTAATCTCATTTCAAGTAAATGCTAAACTTTTATGCAAAACCTTTAATTTTAAACATTTCCTTGGGTGTGTAGCAATAATTGCTATAAGGCCAGGTAGCAACTGATAATTTTTTATTTTAAGCTTAAATTCTAAATATTGTATGTTTCATTACTAACCACGCCTTCGCATCATGATAGGTTAATTATCCGTATAAGCATAACACTATACTATACACTATTACCAAAGAGTTTGTAACTAAAGCACAGAAAAGGTATTCTCTGAAAAAAGCTTGTTCTGCATGAGCTGAGATTTCTGGGAACGAATTATTAAAGTTGACCAATAACGTATGTTTAAGCGTAAAAGCTGATTACCTTAATTACATTTATTGTAGATATGTCCTATATTCTATACTATTGTGAAGGAATCATGTTTGTGAGATATTGTTTTTACCATTTTCTCCACCCTAATCTTATTAAAATTTTGTTTCTAGGACCGCTTCTCTCCTGGCGTCAGGGTGAAAATGAGAGAACTGCTAATTAAGTGACTCTACAGAAGCAGAAAAACCTAAAAAACCTGAAAATACTAGACTCTTCGAGGAACGATTATTGCCATGCTTGCGTTATGTTGATTGCATAGTATTTTCGTTAGAGAAAATATGATTTTACAGTTTTCACAAGAATATGTCTGTTTTATTAGTGTATATAGCCGGGTGTGGTTTTCGGGACTATGTGTTGTTTTTTTTGGAAATATTAGCCGTCCTCCTGGATCTTGTTCTAACCACCAATCCAGTAAGCAATTACAGTTGGTCCGCCATTAGGTACTTCCGATACTTATTCCGAACTTATTACAACGGTTTGTGAATTGCCACTTCTATAGAAGGATCCACCATTGCCTCGCAAAATCTGGCATTCCAATTCTGTAAACTCGATGATCTAAGGGAGTTCTATCTAGATTTTCCTTAGCTCGACGCCAAAGCACAGGCACTGATGACCAGTCAGTCTGCTGTGAAGAGATTACGCAAGTAATTTCCTCAGTAATGGAAGCATACATCCCAATTTCCATCAAGTTACCGTCAAAAGGAAAGCCGTGGTTCGACAGAAGATGCGAAACAGCAAGCCTACAAGTACTGGCAGCAAAATCAGACAGCTAAAAATCGCAATTATTTTGACGAAGCGAGAAATGAATGCAAACGTGTGATCGACGAAACTAAGGACAAACACAATCAAAGGATCAGGAAATATTTTGCAATGCACCAGTGGCTCTAGGAATTTCTGGTTGGTAGCAGAGTCAGTAAGTAATAACTTTACAAACACGTTTCTCCCGCCTTTGACAAACGAACGCGGCATTACGACGACTACAGCCAAGGAAAAAGCAAACATGCTCGCCAAAATGTTTTCATCGCACTCTACCTTAGACGTCCCCTAAGGCAAGGCTCTCCCCATCATATCGAACATCAATACTGTCATGGCAGAAGCCAAGTTTCATCATAGTGATAGCCATAAAATCCTTAAAAAACTAGATACCCAAAAGGCATTAGGACCGGACGAATTACCTGCCATCGTGTTAAAGAACTGCGCCAACGAACTAACACCCTTTTTTCAGACTTTTTTCCCTGTCTTACCGAAAAGCGCTATACCCATCTTCTTGGAATGTCGCTCGAGTGCAACCTGTTCCAAATAAGGCATGAAAACCACGGCCTCAAAATCTCGCCTAATTGCCTTGCTTCCCATAATCTCCAAAGTCATGGAAGGTGTAGTCAATCAGCAACTACTCAAGTACCTCGAGAACAGCAGAATAATCAGCGATAATCAATACGGCTTTCGCAAAAAGAGACTGACAGGAGGTAAATTGGCCTATGTCACTCATATATGGGGTAGGGCAATTGAGAACTACGGATAGTCTCGAGCGATTGCGTTGGATATTTCGAAGGCAGTTTGGAATTACGCATTGCTCAACAAACTGTTTCCTCAAGAACCGATTTCTGTACGTTGCAGTTGATCGACACATCTCGGACAGATTCACCATTGACGCATGCGTGCCTCGGGGCCCAATACTTTCACCAACTCTGTTTCTCATCTATATTAATGATCTGCTGACCGAAATGAATAATCCTGTTTACAGTTTTACAGATGACAGTACCCTTGTCTCCGAATTTAGACCAGAAAAACCTTGACTGAGACTTATCACCGCAGACAGGAGCAGATTACAGCAATTAATCAAGACCTGGAGATAGTTCAAACTTGGGTCCGCAGAACTTTGGTCCAGTTCAATACAGCAAAGACCTAAGCAGCTACGTTTACCAAGAGGGCCAATACGGCGGGCCCTGACATCATTATGACAGGATCGACCATTCCCTTCATCCTCGTCAATCGTACTACTGGTCTCTCGGTCAACAGGAATATATCCTGGCATGACCACGTTGCTAACATTGCAAATTCAGCCTCCCAGAAGCCTGGTGCGTTATTTCTCAACAATAAACTGTAGCGCAAATAAGATCGTGCTTAGAATATCACACATCTAGGGTGCCGCACCAAAGCACACCCTAAAGCTGCTGGGTTCCATTCAGAAGAGAGCTGTGCGTCGCATCGGCGACCCGGATTTGACCCGGAATTTACATAGTCTGGAACACCGCAGACATGTGGCCGATAAATCATTGTTTTACAGATTCTTTCACGGCAGATGTTCCAGGATTTAGCCCGCCTCATCCCGCCCCTGGCAACGCCTGTCAGACAGTCACCACAGACGGCAAGAGCGCACCAGTTTGTCGTACAACTACAAACACCTAGAACGTCGCTTTACAGGAACTCCTTTGCCTGGCGCACTGCAACACTGTAGAACTCACTCCCAGGACATCTGCTTCCCGCTAATTACAACTTACAGCTATTCAAGAACCGTGTCAATAAACATCTTCGCACGCACACCGCTCGTCGAGCGCCCTAGGATCTCCCTTTAGTATGTGTGCCACTGTCATAAAAAAGCGATACTGAGATTTTTTTAGCTCTCTTCATTTTTCATAAGCAGGGTAGAATAGGAGGTATTTAATTTTCAAGCGTCCCTAGCATCTCACTTACCTTGGATGATATTTGAAATATATATAATTTGTAGCGTTGGAAATGCTACAAAATCCAGCAGTGCGATTTCCTTCCCTTGTACTGATCAATTTGTCTTGTCAATACTCTCGTTACCTCACTTCCGAGTGCAACCTACCGGTATCGATGAATGCTATTCCGAGTTGCTCGAAGCGATGACTCCGTTTGGAGCACCCTCTTGACGGATGTCGTAGAGATCCTTTTTTTGGAAAAGACGGGTTCCTTGGCCTCCTCGTGTGGACGTTCGAAGCAGTCAGACAGGGTAAAAATGACAAGTTTTAAAATTTGAATTTATCGTTGTTATTTTCGGCCATCAGGTCTAATTACCGCCTGATTTTGTCGTGAGATAAATTGGTAAATGTGCTGCCCTGTGTATTTTCTCGAACTATCGGCCTTATTGTCTGGTAACGGTATTGGTTGGTGGTTGCCCGTACTATAGAAAAAAGGGATCTTCCGTAGGACAGTACTTCTTTCGTGGGACAGAATTTCCTCCATTGAGGGTGATCGTCCTTCAGCGTCCTGTTCTATGCTGACCTAGCTAGTTTTCCGGTTCAATTTCGCCTGATACGACTGAGGTGATAAAACCACATGGGGGAAACGTAGCTTCGCAGGAAACACTGGTGGATTCCACGTCTGAAAAATCAACTAGATACAAGTAGGATCTACCTTTTTAAATTTTATATCCAATTTACCGTCAAGGACTTTAGATATAAAATAACCTTTTATTGTTTCAATTACCCTTACTTACCGTTTTTGTTTAACAAACTTAACGTTAAACGACTGTAGGTTGTCTATTTTCTTTTATCGTACTTATTACTGTGGCTGATAGGATCTGTTTATTGAGCTTACGGTTAAACGATTGTAGGTCGTCTATATTCTTATACCGTTACTTCTCGTTGCATTTCATGAACTTACCGTTAAACGACTATAGGTCGTCTGCTTTCTTATATCGTATCTATTACCGTTACCTATCGCTTTGTTTAATGAACTTATCGTTAAACGACTGTAGGTTGTCTATTACTGTTACCAATTTTGCTTATTATTGAACTTATCGATAAACAACTTTAAGTCATCTATTATCGTGTATAATATCTATTTCTGATTCTTATCATATTTGCTTTAGAGATGCCTATTTTCGTAATTATCATACTTTATACTATCTCGAGTAGAGAATTTATTTAGCTAATGTTATGATAGTTATTTAATTTATTCTTGTATAGCGTCTATCGACTTGAACCATACGCTTTTACTGTGGCCGTAAGCCTCATAGCAGGAGAGTGTTTTATTTAATCGCCAAATTAAACTTTCCGCGTTGATACAGGTCTCGAAATGAGCTCATTTCCCTTTCATCTGTAGATATTTACCGGCTATATACATATATTTACTTTACATGTTAATGCATTGATTTGGTATATCTGTATTAACTATTTATTGGTCTAATGATATTATCGCAGCCTAGGAATTAATTTAGATTAGTTTCTGTTTAGTAAATACTGCTTATTTTTGGTACTTTGTGATTAACTGCGTTTAGTCAGGTACAGTTACAAATATTTTCACACAGGAATTAGATAATCCTAATGTTATAGGACATATATTAAAACTTAGTACCTTATTTTCGTTTGATTTATTGATCTGATAATCTAGATAATATACATTTTAGAGAATCTTCTCATTAGTTTATGGGCGATACCATAAACACCATTTAATTTGAAATAGAATTAATTATCTTTAGAGTGTCTATGAAAGCATTTAATATTTAAATAAATAGTTTAATTACAATCCAGATGTCTATTTTGGTAAGCTAAAGTAGAAGGTAAGAGAAGATTTTTCAAATTTCACAATATTCTTACCTAGGGTATGTTTCTAAATTTCAATGTTCAAAAATTATCGATATAATTCTGGTTAAAAATTTAGTGGCTCCTTCGCCTAACTGTCAACTGAAAGACCCACGCCTTTAATTGTTGTTGAAACCGCTGAGTAAACCTGACATATGGATCGTTTGTTAAGCAAGTACCAAACCGTGTTTCAAATTTTACTACTGATTGAATACTTTACACGTTTTTTTTATGGCAGTGGCACACACACTAAAGGGAGATCCTATGGCGCTCGACGAGCGGTACGTGTGCGAAGATGTTCATTGACACGGTTCTTGAATAGTTGTAGATTGTAATATTTTAATGGCAATGGCTTGGTAGTTTTATATTATTTTATATTATTCTTTATCTGTCACAGTTAACTATGAAAAAAGTGACACAATAATTTGAAAAAAATACTAGCCTATCAGAGTAAATAATTATCGACAGCAAAATATTTCCAACCATCAGTTTGGCAAAAATATACAAAGCGTAATTTTTAAAGAGGCAGTTTGTTTTATTTTTTAAAGACTTTATCATAAAAATATGTCAAAGTTATTGCCCTTAAAATATGTGTAACAACTCTATTAGTCTAAATTCTTATATTACCAATAACGTTCAAGACAACTGGGATACGAGATACGAGGGACGTTTGAAAACTATAATATTTCTTATTTCTTCCTGCTTATCGAAAATAAAGATGGAAATCCTGTTAATGGCTTCTTACCATTTCCCAACAAATAGTGCCTTCACTTTTATGTATTTTTTACAAATATTCAGGAACTGTGCTATTTTACAATATGAAACATATACCAAATAATAACTGCTTTAACCAATGGATGAAGTAGGGTAAACTTAAACATTATATAATCAATTACATATGCAGAAAAAGCAAATGCACATTCACCTTGTTTGAAATAAATGCTAATTTTTTAAGCAAAATCTTTAATTTTTGGCATTTTCTTGTGGGCGTAGATCAGGTAATTGCTTTAATACTTTTTTAATTGAAAATGAAGTATTTGCTAGTGAATTCTAATCAAAAGCAATTACTTAAGTTTGTATTCATAAGCTTGAATTCTAAATCTTTTATGTTTAAATACTTGAATGAATTAATTAATGAATGATCTAGGGGGGTGTTAATACAATGCGACCTGTACAGATCTATTGTGTACCCCTTCCATGGTGCTTCCGTTGATGTCATTCTCAATCAGCTTCAGTGCTTTGATAAAAGCAAGTAGTCTGGATGGTTCTATGGATGAAAGTTCCTCCTGCTCGACGATGCAGGACCCGAAGCAGGCCATTCGCCTGTTCGCGACCCCCTAAATAGTTACAGCACAATGACTAAAGCACATAAAGCTTGTTTTGCAGCAAATTGTAAAATTTAACCTAAAATGCGTATTAAAGTGTAAAAGCTGATTTTCATAATTATTATGTTTATTACCACAATTTTTTTGCATAATTTGTGGACAAATTAGAAATTTCTATTTGGTACCAACTTACCGAGTTTCGAACTTTAAAACTTATTTGTGTAGTTTTACATTATTTACCTATTGCAAGCTTAATTATTTTAAAAATTGTAAATTTAAAATATACGAACTTTTCCTGTCGCTGTAGTTACTCAGACTACTAAAAATATATGTCCGCAACGAGATTGCACAGCTGATTAAAATGCGGAAACGCTGACCTATTCAAGTAACAATTTAAAAGCTAGTTAGATTTATATCAGCTTCAAAATAGTTTTAAAATGGTGGGTAGAAGTACTGGGGTTTTATGAACACCTTCAGATCTTAAAGTCCATTTATTTTCAAAAATAAGTTTTATAGCAGCCTTGGCAGCAATAATATTAAGTGTTCATGGAGACCAGTTACTCTTGTGTTAGCTTTAACGAGGCTTTTGTGTTATCAATCTTAAAACTTGTTGATCTTCTGGAGGGTTTAAAATCTGTTTATTTTTAAAATAATCTGTCTTAAGACTATAGCTTTAAGTTGGATTTAAAACATATTCCTTAAGCACTTCATAAAACTTGCAGTTTTATATAAGATAGCAATAAAGCTCAAGTCTTAGATTCGCTACTTAAAAGACTGTATTAGAATTACTAGGAAAATATATTCCTTCATTAAGGCCATATAATCTTTAAAAAAGTTTTATGCTTGCCTTGAAGGCAATGATAAGAGAATTTATTTCAATGCAAGTTGGTTTTAAACAAGCTTTAAGATTTGGTCTTGAGACCCTCATAGGAGTGGGCCCTTTTGCTGTAAAAAGGCCTTTATCTTGCCTTCAAGAGGTTGCCTAGAGCAGAAGGTTTTAAGTGAATCTTATTAATTTGGCTGTAACAACGGCTTGAAAACCATATTAAAGCTTCTTTTGTTACTTGGGCTAACCTGCCAAGAAAATAGGTATGTGTAAAATTGTGCCAAATAACTTATGCTCATCCATAATTTTTGATCAAGAAATTGGATTCCCAAGTAAATTGATTGCCAAATAGTTGGCACACTTAAATGAATATATACGTGGTAGGACTGGACGGGTGGAAAACATATGCCATGTAAGTCCAGAGAATTGTTTCAAACAAATTCCACGATTTAAAAAAAAAACTAAGATCCCTTAAACAACTACAAAGAATTTTGATATTTTATAACAAAAGGAAATCAATTATATTTAGACGCATATGATGTAGCCTTTGTATAGGATAAATTGTTACTGCAAAAGCAGAAGCAAAATGCCTCCAATTTCACGAAGATTCGCCGTGATTAATAGCGATATAAGAATGTGCCCGCAGTGATATAAGAAGACGATTACCGGGTAATAGAGGGCTCTCAAGGCAGGAATGGCTCAGCCGACAAAAGATATGTCGGAAAGTCTAATTATGCTGTTAAATTTCTAAAGAGCGTGATGCGAGTTGCATCTGATCGATGGATTACGCGGACTCCTGGGATGCCTTTCGTATTCACTAGAAGCATTTAACACCAGAAGTATGGCTACTATTTTAATTATTGACGAGATGAGATATAGATTAAAGAGTGAAATATTTTGAATTTTGGAAAAAAGTTGACATTATTGGTGATGGATGGTATTTTAGTATCGGAATTACAACGTAAAAAAGATGTTAAGTTTGGCGTAGAATGTGCATACCTATGCGTATACTAATTGAGTCCTAATATGAAAGTAATTTATTTCAGGTAAAAAATAGCTCTGTTAGGTTTTGTAAATAATAATTCTATCATAATAAGGAATAACACAAGAATATATATAACAAAAAGCGGCAATTCGAATATTGCCCCCTCCCCTGTCTTCATCTAACTACAATGCAAACAATTGCCGAAATGAGAGACGAGAATATTTCATGACTAGAATCACTAGAATTCTAAAATATTCCTAATTTTTCTGGCACTACTACCCCCCTACTATTACTTCTTATATAAATCCCTAGTAGCAAAATAAATTAGATCAATAAATCCTTAACAAAATATTTTTGCAAATTGCATTATTGTCGATTGTAAAAGGCTTTAAACTATGGCATCACTTCAACTCCCTCTTATTCTACTCAGTCAAAGGGCTTTTACGCTCTAAATTCAATGTTTTTATAATACCCTGATGGCTGCATTCACAATGTCGATAACTTTTCGAAATGCATAAGAGATTTAACCGATTCCCGCTAGTAGCCGACTTTATAAAAGTTTACCGAGAACCCGCACAACATTCGTTCCTTTTTATTGCGGTATTAATAAGGCTGCAATGATTTCGATGCCTAACCATGTTTTTGCGATATAGTTTTCCATTTACTGCCAATCTCCTAATCCTCTGCTATCCTTACATATAACCAGGACACGTATGCATACTATAAAAAAGGAATTCCTTTTTCTACATAGTTTGCTAATTTGTTTTTTTAGTGAATCGGGCCTATTAAAAACTGACTCCGGCTTTTTTATATGGTTTTTTAAGATACTAAATACTTCATTATCTTTTGATATGCTCCAAGGCGATGGTGAAAACTCAAGACAGAATGTATCTTATATGATCTCGAGTTGTTGTAATAGTTGCGGTAAATGTGTGTTTTAAATTCCCCACAGGGAAAGATTTATAGTGACACGTCCGGAGCTCTTGGAGGATATTTCACTTTCACCAACTCTGTTTCCTCATCTACATTAATGACCTGCTGACTGAAACCAATAATCCTGTGTTGCAGATGACAGTACCCTTGCCTTTTAGATCGGAAAAACCTTTACCAGCGACTGAGACATATCACCGCAGACAGAAAGAAGCAGATTTCAACAATTAATCAAGATCTGGACAGGGTTCGAATTTGGGGCGTTAGAAATTTGGTCCAGTGCAATGCAGCAGAATCTCAAGCGTCCACGTTTAGCACGAAAGCCAATACGGCGGGCCCTGACATTATTATGGCAGGCTCATCCTCGTAAATTGGACTACTGGGTGTTTCGGTCAACAGGAATATAGCCTGGCCTGATCACGTTGCTAGCATCGTAAAATCAGCCTCGCAGAAGCTTGGCGCGCTATTTCGCAACAAAAGCACTGTATACACCGCAGCAGCTGTTCTTGCTCTACAAAGCGCTAATAAGACCGTACTTAAAATATTGCTCACACATCTGAGGTGCCGTACCAAAGTACATCTTTAAGTTGCTGGATTCCATTTAGAAGAGAGCTTTTCGTCTTGTCGGCGACCCGGAGTTGACCCAGGGACTGGATAGTTTGGAATACCGCATACATGTGGCCGAGATATTCCTGCTTCACAGATATTTTCAAGGCAGATGCTCCCAGGATTTTGCCCGCCTCATCCCGCCCCCCAGCAACACCTGTCTGACAGTCACGACAGACGGCAAGTACATACCCGTATGTTGTACAACTATAAATATCTAGAACATCGCTTCACAAGGACCCCTTTTTTCTGGCGCACTGTGGAACTCACTCCCAGGATATCTGTTTTCCCCAAATTACAACCTACAGCCACCGAACATTAACAAAAGACTAGAAGGTCCACTCTCAGTTGGCACTTATGTTGTAGCGCGAGACGCGAGACGAGACGGTTAACCAGCATTTTACCAGGTTCCGCGACGGGGCAAGGAGCGAAATACTGGTGGCAGGGCTTAGAGTGAACCTTCTAGTCTATTGTTAATGTTCGGTGTTACAGCTATTCAAGAGCCATGTCAATCAACATCTTCGCACACACACCGCTCGTCGAGTGCCATATGATCTCCCTTTAGTGTGTGTGTGTCATTGCCATAAAAAAAGAAACTGTAGCTCTTGGAAGTGCTTCATCGAAATGGAAAAACTTCATCTATATTTCTTCGAAAATGAAAAGGAGTCATATCTTGCTGTAAACACACTGTTTGAGAAACCCATTCACAAACAAGTTTATTTTTCTCACCCTGTAACATGCAATGTCCCTGCATTCCGATTTATCTGCCCGTTTATTATTTTTCACAAAATCGACCCCCACAGGTAGGCAAACCCTTAAAGTTTTAGGTATTTCAGCCCGTACTGATGATGGCTGTTGCCAGATTTGTATAATAATCCTCAAGATTCTGTGAAGTTCTTTCATGAGGTGACAATCCCGCCTGTTCTCGATGGGCTCGCTCTCTTGAAATGGCTGCCGTACGATAAGCATCTTGTGGAGGTGAGCTCCATAGAAAGTTGTGAAAGCTCATGAAGTACCCCGTTCCCTTTATCATAAGTTAATTAGAGATTAACTTAGGACCCCGTTTGTGTATAGTGATTTCATAAGTGCTAAATCAACCTCGAGATCAACCCATATGAGTGTGTAGTAAGCTGAAACAGCCAAGATGGTAAAACCCGTTATACTTTGAGCTTCAAAGGTATTTAAGGTAAAGAAGCAATAAGTCAGTAAAGGTTGAATGGAGTTAGTGAAATCACATTAATTAACTCTAATAATGTTCACGTGTTGGATATAGTAATTGAAGATAATTCAAGATTTTTCACTTTTTTGCACGTAAATTGAATCTAACCCAAACTACTTGTGCAACCAGCTAAGGCAATATAGAGGCAGTTGCTTTAATTTATAAACATTATATATGAACACTGGTGTTAGTTATATTATCATTTATAGTAATATAAATGTAATTTATCTCTTTATTGATAAGCCCACGTGTACTTGTAGGTTGAATGAAAGGTGTGTGTGTATGTGTATATAATATAATAATTTGCATGTTTTTAATATATAAGTTTATATTTGTTTGTTATTTATATTTACATTTTTTTGTTATATTTAAATAAATACTCTATATGTCATTAGCATCTCATCTACATTTTTTTTTATATACGCTTTCATTAAGGAAAGAGAACTATGGCCGACCGTTGCGTTGTTAAAATACAGTTCACTAATTGCTCTAATTTCACAGAGCTGGTCCTTCGATTCAGATAAATAACCCCTTTTCGTTGAGAAGTCAAAAAATTGTCTTTCTCACTCTTAGTGTTGCGAAATTCAAAATAAAAAGTCTGGGTTCCGCACACACACGATGGACTAAAGTTATTCCAATGAAAAAAATTATGCCTACATAGGCATCAAATCAAAATCCAGGAAATCGGAGTAAGGTTAGCTTAAAATTTTGCGAAACTTTTCACATGACAGACGTATGGAAACTATAGTTTCAAAGGTAGTTATTAATGTGCTTTTAACCATTTTAAGGCCCGTGGCAGAAAGAAATATTTTATTGGGCTATCGAATGCGGAAATTTCAGCATGTGACTACGTGATTGTTTTTACTTTAAAAATTTCTGTAAATAGGTTCTAGGATATTTGATTTTCGGGATATACGACGATTAATAGGTAATACTCCTAAAAATCCATTTTGCAGCTGGAATAATTATGAACTAATCAAACATCGGGTTTTTACTGAATTAAGCTAGTTATGGCATATTATTTAAAAAGTCTCAGAGGACATGTTGACCATATCTTAATATAAAGATTTGCAAAACGTAGAAATTGTATGGACAGTTGTACGAAATATATAAAAAAAAATTGAGCAAGTCTGCTAGTTCTCCAGACACTGATGTGTAAACATATCCTATATCGACAACATCGACATGAAAATCTAATGCCACCTTAGGCCGCGTGACGCCTGAATATAGGCAACCACTTGTTTGTAATTGGTTGCCTATATTCTGGCGTTAGAAAGAACACGTTTTACAAGGAAGCGCTGATGCGCATGGTTATGATGTCACATCCGGTTACACACTTCCGTCCACTTTCCCTAGATTTACCCTCGTACCACCGCGTAAGATGTTTACACATCAAAAAACTATCAAAGACGTAATTTATTCAACCTGTATCACGAAAACCAACCATCTTTAGACAAGTATTTAGGCCAGCCTTTTAATTTAAAAATAAACCAAAAATTATGCGCCGTTAAACCGACAAATAATTAAAATATCTAATTAATATAGGGCTATTTAACTAGGGCGACAAAAAGAAGTTTTATTTATTTTTTTATAATACAAACCGCCGGACTGCTAAGTCAAACAAGATCTACTGGCCCAAGGGAATTGTTCAACCTATTAAGTTTAATTATAGGGGAAAGCCGTCCCACCGCTGAAGCAATTGAAAGACTTTCTATAGACAATTACAAGGCGCACAAAAACAATGAATGCTTGGTTGATTGGTTGTTAGAGGAAGCCTATAAATGATAATATTCCTGGATGACGGGAGAAGTATTTTTATTATTTATATATAAGATACAATTTAACCTACTTTGATTAGAATTTATATGGAAAAGAATAGAAATATGTACAAGAATTTGGTCATAACTTCATAATAATTTGCTCCAAAAATATTCCAAGTGAATTGTTCGAGTATTTTCTTCCTAGAAAAGCAGCATCAGCATATCGAAGAGAGAAGCTTTTTACTGTTTTTATATAAGAAATAATTTAAG
>MU182868.1:39324-89273 GCA_016904865.1 Pissodes strobi | reverse complement strand
AAAAGCTACATCAGCATGTCGAAGAGAGAAGCTTTTTACTGTTTTTACATAAGAAATAATTTAAGCTACGTCGGTTAGAATTTATATGGAAAAGAATAAAAATACAAGAATTAGGTCATAACTTCATAACAATTTGCTCCAAAAATATCCCAAGTGAAATGTTCGAGTATTTTCTTACTAGAAAAGGTACATCAGCATGTCGAAGAAAGAAGCTTTTTACTGTTTTTATATAAGAAATAATTTAAGCTACGTTGGTTAGAATTTATGTGGAAAAAATAAAAATACAAGAATTAGTTATAGCTTTATAATAATTTGCTCCAAAAATATCCCAAGTGATTTGTTCGAGCATTTTCTTACTAGAAGAGCTATATCAGCATGTCGAAGAGAGAAGTTTTTACTGTTTTTATATAAGGAACAATTAAAGCTACTTTGGTTAGAATGTATATGGAAAAGAATGAAAATATAAGAATTAAGTCATAACTTCATGACAATTTGCTCCAAAATTATTCCAAGGGAAATATTCGAGAATTTTCTTATTAGAAAAGCTATATCAGCATGTCGAAGGGTAGATTTTTTTTACTATTTTTATATAAGATACAATTTAAGCTACTTTGGTTAGAATTTATATGGAAAAGAATAAAAATAAAAGGATTGGATCATAACTTCATAATAATTTGCTCCAAAAATATCCCAAGTGAAGTTCGATTTCCTTATTAGAAAAGCTACATTAGCATGTTGAAGGGAGACATTTTTTATTATTTATATAAAAGATACAAATTAACCTACTTTGATTAGAATTTATATGGAAAAGAATAAAAATAAAAGGAATGGATCATAACTTCATAATAATTTGCTCCAAAAATTTCTTACTAGAAAAGCTATATCAGCCACTACTTAGAAAGAAATCGACACACGACAGCATTTTACCAAGCGCCACAAGGTCGATGAAGTGACAGAGGTAGCAACCAAGGCAAAGAAAAAGACACTAGTACCGGTGACCCCAGTAGGACTACCCCGAGTACCCGCTCAAGTAGAGATGGGGTAAAACCGGAAAATCGATACTCAACAAAGCTACACGATGCAAAGATGGATACTTTCGCTGCATCTTCCAGATACTGCAATATAGCCACCAAGAAGTAATGGACATTTGGATTAGTTTGGCTACTAAGCAATAAAAGTATCGAAACAGATCATAACACATTATTTGTTAAAATTGTGTTTAATTTTTTAAAATTAGAAATTATTTTAATTTCTTTCAGATCATCTATTATAGGTGTTAATCTCCATATTCAAGATATATTATTGGAACATTGAGGACCTATGTATTGGAATATTTAAACTTGGGGCATCTATAGGCTATCGGCCCATGTGGTCATCCCCGTTACGAACAAAATAATGTAGATTTTGCTTCATGAAGGTAACCAATTTAAAGGAATATAAGGAACAAACAGTCAATATTATGATATTTTAAACAGTGTCACTGTCATCTTTCTTATTTTGATGGCATAATTTATATAGAGAAATCTCACATTTTGTCACACATCTATAGGACATTCGTTTATTTCTTGATGTTATTTCTATTCTATTTGCGAACCAAGACTTGGATTTTCTTTCCTTTTTCCAGTTCTAGCGGTAACGAGAATCGACTTGTGAAGATATCATAAGGTTCCAGCAACTCTCGCCTAACCTGTTAAAAATCGGTTCAGGCAATTTAGTTATTTGATTTAAGTGTAAATTAGTTTTCTCAAACAAGGGCAATATACCGGTCGACTTTGATCCTTTGCACCAACAATACCCAAAATTGAGATATGTAGTTATAATTAGGGAGCTGCAATTTTACAGCGCGCAAACCATATTTAGACTATTTTTATAAACGAGAATCTAAAGCCTATGTGCTCTTCTATGTTTCTATTCAAATCTAAATATTTTGGAGCTGTCGTTAGCAGCCGGGTAAATTATTATAAATAATCAGAAAGAGTGAAGGATCTCTGTGAAAGAAACCATAATTAATTGACAAGATAAGTAGTAGTCATTTGGGCACAAGGAAGATCCCAAAATAAAAAAAAAGTGTGTGATAAAGTCATAAGCTTTTATACCACAAACTATTAAAGTTACTTACTTGTTTATCACTTGAAATGCTCGAGATACAAAAAATCATCGCTGTCTAGTCATTTACTAATAAAATTAATCGTTTCAGACAAGGCCGCTACTCTATAATACCATTTTGAGAGTTGAATAGTAATTTCCCAAATAGTTTTGAAGCTATGGATACTTTTGATACCAAGCGGTTAATAAAAGAATAATTAAATTAAATAAATTGTAATTCAATTAATTGTCGAGAGTGTATGTTTAATCATTCTTGTGCAAAGCTGAAAAAAAATCCTTACTTGGAAAGCTGTAAGTGAAATCAACTCGAAAATTCTTGAAGCCTTGTCAAAAATAATTGTCTATTATAAAACCAGGACAAATCAGAATGAAAGCATTTAGCATATTACCGCAGGTGTTCAAGTAAAAATATGCATAATAACCTTAAATTGCACTTCAGGAAATATCAAGTTACTAAGTACAGTAATCCTTGGGATAATTGTTAATAGATTTTCGATGTATCGCCGCGGAGAATGCAAATATAATTTCACAAATTTCTCTTCTGAATAGCAAAGCATACTAATTAACATCCCGAATGCATCATTCATTGTATAAGTGATGGTTCAACAACTATTTATATAAATACTGAGAGTGAGCAAAATGTCAACTGACTTAGCTTAAACAAAAATATCTTATTTGGAATGGAAGGTGTTAGTTCTTGTTTGATATTGAACTAATTTTTTATTGTCCAATCAATAGGAGACTATAAAACATAAATATTAATATGATTAATAAAATATCATATCTTTAGGCGGGTATTTTAATTGAATATATTTTACCTAAATTAGTTTGGGTTAGTGTGGGTTCCTTGCCATAGAGACATATAGGGCAACGAAAAAGTAGACTGCCTTGTGAAAGAAGGAGCTGGAGCACCATATTATGGTCCAGAGCCCTACTGTGGCCTTATGAAGAGCCACATCACCGAAGAACTTAACAAATGGAAAAAAACCAACTGTCATCCTACTGGAGATACACTCCAGGCTAAGACAGGCGGAAAGGTTTATCACCATCTCTGCAAAGAAAGCAGAACAGCTCCTAGACATGAACAGAGCATATATTAAAACTGTCGCCTGACTGTTCACTGGACACTGCCCGGTAAAATACCACTTAAGGCAATAGGCAAAGCAGAAGACGACCAATGCAGATTTTGCAATAATCCAACTGAAACCGGAAAACATCTACTCTGCCAATGTCCAACCCAACTTTACGAAAGGCTCATGTACCTTGAAGGAGTACAGCTATCACCTCAAGAAGTGAGTCAACTACCCCCCCAAGAAAATAGCTTCGTTTGGAAGAAGGCTATGTATCTTGCACAAATTAAGTTGTAGAGGCATGACAAAATATCTGTAAAGATAGTGGTAGTTTCAATTGAATATGGTTTTAATTTTCAGACTAATGGATGTTCTGGTGATGTGGAAATATGGGACACTGAATGTGGTTTGCAGAGGAGTTCGTCTATACGTATTGGAAATTCCGCGAATATGCCTTATATGAGAAAATGGTATCTTGGTAATGTAATGAATGTGTAAGACGAAAATGAATTCGACGGCTCTGACAATATTCCTCTTGGTGAGATTTGTAAAAAGCTTAAGTCGGATCTTTTCTGTTCGAGCAAAAACAAAGAGTATGAATCTGAAGACGATGACATTTCCCTAAACCAACTGACATTCACTAGCAATATTCTGTCGTCTCAATCTTCAGAAACAGACCTCTTGGAAAAAAATTAATTGTGGTCAAGTGATTGATGATATCGCCACCAGAATATGACTGAGATCAGGATCCACCTTTTGGAATTTGCAAAGCTAGAAGATGCAAAGCAGAAGTCTTCAATTCATATCATGTTTTGTGTTGGGAACATGTTATGGCAGACACCGATGAATGTTTGCGTTTTGGCCACGGCATGAAATCTCTTCATATAATAGCTGAAATCGATATAGGCGTCAAAGAAGAAAACCGGTAAGAACATAATCTCGAAGAACCTGTACTGTATTTTTTCACAGTTGGCCATAATCCTCTACCTGTCTGTATTTTTTGTAAACACTCTGGGAATTTCTGAACGCTCAGTTCGAACAGCACATCGTAAAACTACTGAACTAGGAATCTTACAAAAAGATGAGAGAGCCCGTCATCAAATATGTCAGGAAATTTCAAACAAAGTAGAGGAAATGAGAAACGAAATAAGTGTCCATATCTAAAGATACCCCAAGACGGAGACACATTATTGCTTACGTATGTACCTTCATCCATCTAACTCTACAAAGGATGTCCGACATGTTCATTGAAGACCTTAAACTACGAAATATCCGAGACAAACCCTCTATCACAACATAGAGAAATATTTTCAAATCAAAAATCTCTCTTTTCATCATCCCAAGAAAGACTATTGCTCGTTATGCGCATCATTTAGAGATGGCGTTGAAAAGGTACAACAAGAATTGAAAGAAGTCTTTGACAATCACGTTAAAGAAATGTACAAGGTTGAAGAATTGAAGAAAGAATTTAAAGAAGTCTCAATGGCTTACAATATAACATTATGTGGTGTATTCGATCTTCAGCAGGTTATCTACTTACCAATCAGCAAGGAAAGCAATCCTTTTTTATAGGAGTCGATTTCACACTTTATCACTTAGCCAGTAAAGATTGTAATTGTTTCGTGTGGCATGAAGCAGCCGTAAAAGGGGATCATCGGAAATTGTCACCTGTATTATAGCCAAGGTAAAAAAAAAATGTTTCTTGTTTTCTGATGGTTATTATGGTCAAAACAAAAATACTATAGCTGTTGCAATATTTTCGTATACTTTGAACGTTTTTCCTCACCAGATGGATTCTTTGGCACAAACCATGGGCAAAAGGAAGAATTCTGCCCACAGCAGTATTTCTCATGCAATTATTGAACCTGCTCAGTTGCTATCAACAATTAATTTGACAAGAGGCCAACTCATATAAAGTTTACCCAATGATATTAAGAGATCTTTTAGATTTTAAAACTTGAGAATCCTATTCATCGGTATAACTACTTCCGGAAAAGCAATGAATTGGAAAGACATCGTGGAAGTTAAAGTTGATACCTTGTATCCAGATAAAATATTTTTTTAAACCAGCCACCTGGGAAGAGTATGGCATTATTCAATAAAAACAATTAATAACTTCTAAGTACTATCTGAGGAGTACTAATTTTCACTGACAATGCAGTCTTAAAATGAAAATTATATTTTAAAAAATTTAGTTAGTTTGGGCTAAGAGCATTGTCAGCTACGTATTATTTCCCAATTTCATTTTTAATTTGTCACAGTTTTAAAACCCAATGGTCATTTTTAAATACGTAATTTAAATCTTGCTAGAAAAATATTATAAATGTAGTACATATTATGGTGATTTGGAACTACTTACTTAAATTGTCCTTTCCAATCGGTCTCGGTAATAATCCCTCACCTGAAAAAGAGACATATTTGTTATACATAGATTGTCAAGCTAAATATTTATAAGGAAAACATCTGAATTTTCCTTGAGGTCGAATTACAGTGATATTGGACAGAACAATATGAATTTCCCGATAATTTGGCTTACGTGAGCCAGCAGATACGGAAAGGCTTCTTGCGGGAATAGTCGTTGAGTGGTAGTTAATATAAAAAAGGTGAATTAAAAGGACAGAACCCACATTATTATGCAGATTTGTCAACTCTGTGATACAAAAATATACTCCCGATGCATAACTAAATGCGTTATACGCAAAAATCTTGTTTTACTCGTATCGTCCAACAATGTCTTCCAGATGAAAGATGTAGACTTTGCTACAGACGATAATTATATTGGCCTCACTACATAATATACTAATAGTTTTCTTATTAATCACGAGTATAACTCATTAATTTACATCCACATCTTGTTGTAGTAATTCGTCCATCTGTTTTGACAACAATATTTCGTTGCCTTCCGGAAAGGAGAAAGGGTCGCTCATGCGGTCTTAAATAAAGTTGACCAGAAACTAACCTGGAACCCAAACCTGGAAGGAACTATCAAAAAAGCAACAGCAGCGCTGAAGGCCTGTCGACGACTCTGGTAAAACATAGGGCCTAAAACCCTCCATCATCTGGTGGTCCTATAACACTGCTGTAAAGCCCATGATAACCCACGCCTGCTTAGTGTGGTGGGTGAAAACAAAGGAAATAACAACGCAGCGAAAACTAACAAGAGTACAAAGGCTCGCCTGTCTAGGTATAACAGGGACTATGAAAACGTGCCCCATGGCAGCTCTGGAAACCCTACTTGACCTCTTTCCGCTGCACATATGCATAGAAAAGGGGACCTGGACCAGTGCGCATAGAGTCACTCAGACACAGAAACTGAAGTCAGGAAACCTGACTGGTCACCTTTATATTCTGAAGAACATCCAGAGAGGTGATGACAAAATCAACTGATACAATGGAAAAAAACTCCATTTGGATCACTCCTTTAGAGTGGTAATTGAAGACCGCAATACTGCAGGGGAAATATTAAAACAGCTAGAGGGGGATCACTTGTCTGGTACACAGATGGATCAAAGATGAAAGAAGGAGTGGAATCCGGAGTTTACGGACCTAGGTATCGAATCTCTGCATCTTTAGGAAACACTCCCACCTTCTTTCAAGCAGAACTAAATGCTATAAGTACAGCCATTTCTAAATGTCCCTCTATCCTATCAGAGCAGCCTTAAAAGCGTTATAGCATCTAGCAGAATCAACTCCCGGCTAGTGTGGGATTGTCGGATTGCTGCAGATCAACTGGCAAACAGAAACAAACTCACCCTAATGTGGGTACCAGGGCACGAGAGTGTGAAAGGCAACGATGCCGCTAACCAGCTCGCACGTAATGGTGCACAGACTGCCTTTTGCGGGCTTGAACCATTCTGTGGCATCACTACAGGACACGTAATGAATAAACTCATAAATTGGAAAAAAGGCAGAAAGAGACACATTGGGCCAATGCACCTGGGCAGAGGCAGGCCAAAAGACTCATCTCTCACTCGCCTAACTACACAAAATAACTTCTCAAGGTACAAAAAAAAAATGAATAAAACTGGTTGTAAACCTTCTCACTGGACATGGCCCCTGAAGGTACCACCTCAAAAAAATGGAAAAAACCACTGACGAACAACGCAGATTCTGCTAAACCATGCTGGTTTGGCAGACCATGGCTGAAACGTCAGAGCACCTACTCTGCGAATCAGGCACTGACTCGCCAAAGGTTGTCGC
This sequence comes from Pissodes strobi, assembly GCA_016904865.1. Taxonomy (NCBI): domain Eukaryota; kingdom Metazoa; phylum Arthropoda; class Insecta; order Coleoptera; family Curculionidae; genus Pissodes; species Pissodes strobi. The sequence goes on along the minus strand of MU182868.1, from coordinate 81,897 downwards.
ATCTCGAAAATGCCCTTGTAGAACATGCAGATCTACAAAAGGTCAACCCTCAAAATATTTTGAGGTTCTCGAAAGAAATAGAAACTTTTGTGTAACATAGAAGGGTATACATATAAGATCAATTGTGATCGACGTGTTGAAGGGCAAATCTTGCCGAGCGATCCCTCTATTATACCATACCATACCATACCATACGTCTAAGAGTTGATATGGCTAAGTTCGCTTTTCGAAGATTCGATTGGTGCTCTGTTAGAAACTTGGAAGTTTCTCAATAACAGTCAAATATAGTAGATTTTTTTTGAAATGAAATAGGAGTAGCAAAACTTCCAAACCAAGTAGCCTTAGGGAGTGAAAAATTAACGTGGGTGAAGAAGAATTATTGAGTGCTTTTAAAGAAACGACAGTTCACATAAATATTTCTTCGCTATTTCTCTAGGTGTATAATGGGAGCAGTTAAGGTGTCAACAATTAAAAAGTAGACATAATTAAAGGAATGTGTTAATGAAGGTAGCAGTCCCTTAAATTATTATCATTCCATTTCAAATAGTTGAAAAGTACCTCTTATTTAAATTTCTTTATGTATGCAAAGCTTGTATGTATAATAATTACGTTTAAATCTCCTGTTTACGTTTCCTTTTTTTAGGATGTCGCGTGTTGCAGGGATATGTTATTATTCTGCGCATCCTTATCTGATATGTCAAGATTCCGCAGTATTATGCAACGCTAAACAGGTTATAATGGCGATATTGGTGTTGATGTTATCTATATAAAATAATATCAAAAAAACCTTTATCTCGATCCGAACCGACAATCCGTATTTTAAGCAAAACTGAAAATATGACCGTATTTTCATAACGGATAGAACCTATCTACATCGTGACATGTTTTATCTGCATGTACAACGTCGATATTAAATTTTCGAGTCGGCTATGAATAGGGTCAGCAGACCAAAAATGCCGTTTTATTCGGATCAAAAAGGATCTTTTGTTGCTTTCAGCGATACGCGAGCCGTTCTATCGGTTCAGATAAAATGTATATTTTAGTAACATATTATGGCATGACTAGGTCCAGGTCCAGGAATTGTATAATAAGCTCGGAGTAATGTACCTCAAATGAAGCCTATGTATGAGTCATAGGCCAGAACATTTTAATTTATCCAGAATTTCCAAATTAGAAACTCACAGGTATCACCTACACGACTATCATACTCCAACTCCCTAGGCCTGTTACCATTTCAACATACCCTGATTTAAGGATCTTAAATATTTCGTCCTCGAACATTGTTGCATAAGTCCCAAGGCAACTCGCGTTCCTATTGTTTCTATATACACACCCTCTCCAGTGTAACTACCCGTATTGGAGTCGTATGTACCATGGTCTACGATCCGTTCTCAACCATGCATTCCTATGTGAAATCTGATGGTGGGCAGTATGTTGTATGTCCACATTAAGACTTCCAGGTATTCATCAGCTGCCCTTCTCAAAATTTTAATTTGTCCTCTCGTGCCATTATTGTCCCTTATGTGACTGAGCCTTTTCAACTGTAAGCAGATCTCAAGGTCTCCTGCTTCAAAAAGGTCTCGGTTACTTTTGCGTATAACTAAAACTACTGCAAAGAAGAGCAGCATTGGGAATTAAATTTTTCTAGCTTGTATTGCATTCAATGCAATCGCCACAGTCTGATTCTTTCGTATACGTCCCAAACGTCGCATATGATGCAAATATCGAACGTTTCACATGTAGCAGACTTTTATAGCGGGTCCTCACGGGATCAAGGTTTAGATAACTAGATATTGATTCAGATTTCAAAAGAAAGAAAACCAATGTTTTTGTCAATGTTCTATTTGAAAAAATATGTTACTGGTTATTTATTGCAAGAAAAATGTAGACTTAATTTCCTCAGAGATCAATATTCTTTCTCCCTCATACTTGTGTCCATCTTCTGTATGAAAGGGATAACCATCCTTGCCAATATCAGCTAAGATTATTTCGACAACCAATAAAAGCTACAAGCTTTCTATCTGTCTGAACAGTTATTTTGCTACTACGACCAGCCTAGAATTCATACTTTCTCTTATATACGGAGGAAAACAGAACTCCCTCTGATTTTTGCCTAGTCCGCGGTATTGATAATATTCAATGATGTCTTTCTTCCTCATCTGATTCTGAATATTCAAAATTTGACATTGCAAAAATCAACTTCACTGCTACACCAAATGATTGAAACTGATATTCAATGAGCCGTACCCGTGTGCATGCAAAACTTTCATTTTGGTTGAAAGGTATAACCATCCTTGCCAATTTCAGGCAAGATTATTTCAAAATTCGATAGAAAGCTATAAACTTTCTATCTGGCTGAACAGTTATTATGCTCCTTCGAACAGCCTAGAATTCATATTTCCCCTTATGTATGGATGGACTCAGAACGCCCTCTGAGTCATGTGTAGTCTGCGGTATTGAAAATATTAGCATAACACAGACATGTCCGCATGCTGTCACAATTATAAAAAACTTCCTTTTTGCTTTAGCCCAGTTTCAATACCATATACGGTTTTCTAGCAAAATAAACTGTTTTTGATCCTTCACGTTCCTTAAAAAAAAGCTCTCAAGTATTAAAATTGTGCTTAGTATAGATAGAAATAGGACAGTGAGGATATATATTCTTTACCTACTTATTTGCCTTTCAATTATTTTCGAAATTTGATGTAAAATAAGAATAAGTTATTGATATCAGCTGAAAAACACGATCCCAAATGGCCTAAAAAACAAAATTTTATTACTTGAATATTTCAGTTTCCTCCATAGTAGGTTTCACTCATGTTCACCCTGATATATTAAATCGAAATCTGTCATAGGCCCGTAAAGTGTGAAAATGTTTACATATATTCCCATGAATATTGTAAAATATTCTATACGGTGTCAATAAAATATTATGGTTATTGTCGATACTAGAGATAAGCAGAAATAATAAAGTAAAGACCAGCATAAGGAAAATCTGAGATTTGACTCGATCGTAGATCTTGCTTTAACAAACGAAGTAGTGTTTGAAACAAGGGAATTGCAAATTGCTTGGCAGATTGTTATACAGTAAAATATATTGTTCAAGTTGCAATTGTAAACTTAAGTGAAATGGTCTTGTTTCAATTGTTAATTCTAACACATGCTGCGTTGTTAACGGTTTTCAATTTTTAAAGATCCGCGTTGGAATATGAAAAAAAGATCTTGATCAGTTAACGGTGTCTTTTTCTATGTGTTACAAGGGATGCTTGCTTTAAATAAATATATTCAACTTTGGCAAAGTTTTATAAAATTATCTAGAATATAATTATTTGACAAGAATTAAGAGAAAATAATTAGGTTTCAAAATTATATGTCCCATAATATATTTCAAAGAACAAACTAACTTGCAAGTGCTTTTCGATTCATAGGCTAGCTTGTCCCCATGTGCCCTTATCAACTGAGCAAAGTTAGCTACAATATCGAGACCTTGTTGAGAACACGGGCTCCCTCCAATTGTATTTTTACCTGATAGTTAGGTTGAATTTTGAATGCATTTTTAAAGCGCGGACGTGAGATCATTTGCATCTAGGCTGCTAGTCTAGACCCATTATGCGCCCACTCACATACCAATTCAGCCCCGTTGCCCGGCCTTCTTGGCGTAGGTACACAGCTTCCTCACCTGGATCTTTCGTATGTTCTCCGGGTTTAGCATGCAGCTCCCGCAGTACATTCCTCTTACCATAGCCATCGGAGGACAGCCAAAGAAAAGATTAGTGGACGATTCCTTGGCCTCCAAGCACCACCTGTATTCCAGGGTTTCTGCGATCCGCAGCAGATGCTAATACCTGTTTCTGCGTTACTATCAGGTTAGGAGCCCCTTATTCTATAAGGTGCTGAATATTCCAGGAGTCACCAAGCCTGCATCATTTCTGGAGTAATCCATCATAGATCCTAAGCCAGCTCATTCATTGCGTTTGTTAGGATGGTGGCGGCCATACTGTAGGACACACCTATTACAAGCCCAAGTTCCATTGGGCACATTGGGGAAATCTGTCGTGCCAGAGGATAGTCTTCCTCACTTTCTGGAATATTCTAGTGTCGCGGAACTCATGCGAGAAAGAGTGATATTATTATGCCCGGCCAAGGCCCCCAACACGTCCCTACACTCAAACAACAGCGCTGAATGGAGCTTTTCAGATTCGAGTGCCCATAGATCAGCTCTGCTTTGTCCTTGCATACCTGGGAGGAACTTTACGAGAAATAGATCGCCAAAAAATATCTGCTTTAAGAACCATTAAGCCAACAAGAACAACAGAGGATGTCGGCAGACAAATCTACTGATCCTAGAAGGCAAATCAAACCATAAGCTTTTTAAAAATTATTTTCATTGAAGATAGTAATGATTTCGATAATTATAAACGAGTAAAAATACCACCAATTGAATTACTCAGGCTGCTAGTAAGCGCCAATAGCATTCCAATTTTAGTTACTATTTATTTACTGTTAACCGTGAAATTAGCTACCAACTCATTATTGGCAACAATCGGAGCTATTTTTACTAACCCGATAAAACTGAATTGAAGATACTTGCCAGTCACAAATCTTCAATTTTGAAAATTTAATCATGTTATTTAAACTAAAAATGATCACATGGTTTTGATTCTAGATTCTATACACCAGAATCTTAAATTCTTGTATCCAATAACAATTGTAAGTTTACAATTGAAGAAAAATTACTGATCCCCATATCTCGCGAGATTTGGGTTAAATTAGCTACAATATCGAGATCACGGGCTCCTGAACTTTATTTTTACCTGATAATTAGGTTGAATTTTGAAGGAATTTTGAAAGCACCGACAGGAGATCATTTGCACCTAGGTATGGACCCATCTTGCCCCACTCACATACCAATTATGTCCGGTAGCCCGGCCTTCTGGACACCGGTGCACAGCATCCTTGGTTGGATCTTTCTTATGTTCTCTGGGCTTAGCACCCAGCTCCCAAAGTGTACCTTATTTACCCTAGCCACTACAGGACAGCCAGAGAAAAGGTGAGTGGACGATTCCTTGTCCTTCTAGCACCACCTATATTCTTGAGCTTCTATCATCCGCAGCAGATGCTAATGCCTGTTGAAGCGTTATAAGGAACCCCTTATGCTATAAGGTGCTGAATCTTCCAGGAGTAACCAAGCCTACCTTATTTCTGGAGTAATGAATCCATCGTAGATCCTAGGCCAGCTCATTCAATGGGTTTGGTAGGACGGTGGCCATACTGTAGGACACACCTATTACAACAAGCAACAAGCCCAAGTTCCATTGGACTCGTTGGGAAAATCTGTCGTGCTCCTCCTCTTCCTCACTTTCTGGAATATTCTAGTGTCGCAGAACTAATGCAAAAAGAGTGATATTATTATGCCCGGCCAAGGACCCCAACACGTCCCTACACTCAAACAACACCGCTGAATGAACTCTTTCAGATTCGAGTGCCGATAGAGCAGCTCTATTCGAACAAATATAGACACACTAAGGTTTTTTTGTCTTTGCATACCCGGGAGGAACTTTACGAAAAATAGATCGCCAAACAATATCTGCTTTAAGAATCATTAAGCCAACAAGAACAACAGAGGATATCGGCAGACAAATCTACTAATCCTAGAAGGCAAATCAAACCATAAGCTTTTTGAAATTTATTTTCATTGAAGGTAGGTAGTAATCATTTCGATAATTATAAACGAGTAAAAATACCGTTAGTTGAATCACTTAGGCTGCTAGTTATGCGCCAATAGCATTCAAATTTGAGTTACTATTGATTTACGGTTAACCGTGAAATTATCTATCAACTCATTTTCGGCAAAAGGGGCTATTACTATTAACCCGATAAAACTGAATTGAAGATACTTGCAAAAGTCACAAATCTTCAATTTTAAAAATCTAATCATGTTATTTAAACTAAAAAATGATCACATGGTTTTGATTCTAGATTCTATACGGAAGAATAGCTGCCTTTTGTACCCAACAACAATTGCAAGTTTGCAATATTTGTAAAAAATTATCCATATTTCGTGTACAAGAATCTGGATTAAATTACCTATAATATTGAGATCTCGAGACCACGGGCTCCCGAATTGTATTTTTGCCTGATAATTAAGTTGAATTTTGAATGAATTTTAATTACGCGCCCACTCACATATCAATTCACCCGGTAGCACGTCCTTATTGGCGAAGGTACACAGCTCCCTCGTTTGAATATTTTTTATGTCCTAGCACGCCGCTCCCGAAGTACACCCCTCTTATCCTAGCCAAAGCAGGGCAGTCAGAAAGAAGATGAGTGGAGGATTCCTAATCCTCCAAGGACCACCTTCATTTCGGAACTTCTTCGATCCGAAGCGGGTGCAAATTACTGTTCGAGGGACAGTGCAATGTTAAAAGCCACATATCCCTCAGGAATACCGTCTCCCTATCAGACGCTAGGCCTACTAAAAGCAACCAACCTTAGGATAGATGTGACTTTACTGTACAATACACTTATTACAAATGTAGGCCCCTTTGAACGCATTACGGAAACCTATCGTGCCAAAGGATCGGCCTCCATAGTTCCTGGGATATTCGGGTCTCACGTAACTCATACAACACTGACACTATTCTGCTGGTTTAAGGACCCCAACACGTCCCTGCAAATATAGGCATCCTTTCCTGTCTTAAGAAGTCATATTTGAGGATTTCGGCATGAAACACGGTTGCATAATTCCAGAACGCGAAAGCAGGCCTCGTTCCTATGATACCTCCATACAAACTCACTCCATTCCATTATTTGTTTTGGAGATGTCTGTGTAGCAATTGATCCCATGAGCCGGACGTGAGCTGTAAACCTTTGCCAACCACGTATCCATATCGGGTATAATGTTGAGCGATCTCTAGATCTGATGGTCAGCAATATGTTGTCTCTCCTCATTAAGAGTTCCAGTCAATCATCAACCGTCCTCCATCAGATTCTAGTGTGTTCCTACGAGCTCTTATTGTACCGCGACCAAGATCTTTTGGTCTGTATGCACCTCATGGCCTTATGCTCTAGGAATAGGTGAAGGGGCGGCAGATCAGTGAGTTTATAAAGAGCCCTGGTGGATGCCGTTCTCATAGCACCTGTAATTTCCACGCAATCTAGTCTCTGAACTATGCCTAACTAAGCCCTAGATGTGGCGGTTTGCGTACCAGTCTACTATGTGATGGCCACGTAAGTGATAACAGGTTAAAAAAGAGAAAAAAATTTAAATCTTATTTAATGAGACAAATAATGATTTTTCATTGAATGCATATCTTATAATTTAAAATAAGCAATTAAAATATGTCGTTATGTCGTTAAGATTATCGGAAAACAGTTAATAGAGCATTGCAATATCTCCAAAACCAGAGAAGTTGATAATCGATAATCGATAATCAAACCGAAATGCAAGGGAACACCTTTCTCACACTCGTTTTGCTAAGTGAAATAGTGGCCAGTCGCAAGTTCAATCCTTACCAGGCAGCATCATATAGTGATGTTTGGCAAAGAATATCTTGCTATAAATTCAGTTATAGGAGTGTTTTAATCTTGAGGCAAGATTACATCTTAATGTTTTAAAACCTAATGAAGGCAAGATTATCAAATCATTATTTGCGTATTTCGATGAATGCACAGATTTACTGGCGGTACTTTGTTCAAGTCCAAATGCGCAAATGTTTGAAGAAGATCATGTAGTACTCGGTGGCAGATTTGAAATTAATGTATGTGCTTGATTATAGACTGCTTTCGAGATTTAGTGTCGTTCAACTGGTCAGTGAGTAGTCTTGATAATAACCCAAGAGAATATTGACACGTCCTGTTAGTGTCTAGGTTATGTAGCACAGGTAGGATTAATCTAGGTTGGGCAAAGAAGATACTTCGGTAAAACAGTAACAATGTCTATTGGTCAAAGAACGTTTATAATAAGGTTTAAGAGTGGTGTTGTGCTTTAGTTAGCTTAATTTCAGTTAACACTGTAATGTACTTTGACAGATCACCTTTGAGGTTATTTTACTTAGAACTTTGTCAAATTTATCGCAGATTCGACTTTACTACTTCAGGCGGAAGGGATTGCATCTCTGTGAACTGCAGCCGAATGAAGAGGAGAATAGGTGGGAGACGAAAGAAGAATTTGCTTCGAATGTTTACCTAACTTTCTATTCTCCAAGTTTGAGTTCAAACGTAGGACATGGTGATAACTAATTAAGAATCTTAAATGTTTTGGTAGTTCACAATATCTTAAAATATTGTATAAGAAGAAGGAATTAAGCATCAGAAAACCTAATTCGGCTAGAGCAACATGAAAGAGAAGAATGAGATGGACCCTTCCTCCAATTTGCCTTTAAGCTGATATTACCGCAACGTAGAAATAAAAAATATAGAGTTTGATAGAATTATTTAGATTATAGCTACGCAGGAAATTATATTGTGAACAATTAAATCGCATCAACTACTAAATAAATATCACCCTGTGCTTGAAATTAAACTTGATAAATTTTATGTCAACATTCTGTGACATCCTGTTTATGGTCTTTAATTATAAGTAAGTTTTAGTGCGCCCGGGTACTAGTTGCTCTCGTCCGAAGTACTAAATGTAATAATTGATATCAGCTGCGCGTGTCTTAGGAAATCCGTTTTGATTGGAACGACTAGGAACGCCGCAGTAAAATTTCTGGTGCGCGGGCTTCCTTGGCCGAGACGCGAAGGGGTCGACTTGTTCCGCTTGAAAACTTTGGCCCTTTTCCAGATAAGTCTTTCAATGAGTTAGTCGATTTTAAAATTTGTTTTACGCCGAGTTAGTTTGTGGCGGATTTTGTCGCCTAACGGGTAGTTATTCCCGTTTTAGTTGTGGAGCTTCGTTTTGATTAAGTTTAGAGGTGTACCATACGGGAAGATCTTGCTTGAGCAAGGATTTATGAAACGGTTTTTTTTTTTCTGAAGATCGTCATTTTAGTGCATGGCAGTTCTTTCTTATGTGCCGTGTGGGGTAGCCCTCAGTCTAGAAGTAAGTTTTACTTATGAGTTGCTGATCTTTTGCGTTTTTGGGTCTACTTTAGTTGCATTTTTGTATTATTTAACCGGTTTATTCGTTTCGGACTCTAGTGGCAAGACTATGCCGTATAATGTCAAACTGATTCGAGATAAATTTAAGCTTTTTTATTTGAATAAAATAGTCGTAGTTACTTATTTTAGAAATTTTACTAACGGCCAAATTAATCCTTTTATTTTATTTCCGGCGAAATGTAACGTAGATTTGCGGCAATGATATTAATTCGATTTACTTGACCAATTGGAAGCAATTTAGATACGGGGGTAAATGTAACCATTGATTTCGATTTCGCTATACCGAGGGCAACTTTTTTGCTCCAGCCATTAAGCGCAATTAAAGCTAATTCCACTGATTTTTTGCTTGGAATTCGTTATAGTACCGAAGTTAGAGTCATTGCAATGGGAATTATGGGTTTTATTTTTAATTTTAATATTTATTCGTGCAATCAACTTCTAGTGATTCGTGTGGGTTGATGATTTTAACTGTTAATTAGACACTAAAATGGGAAATTCGGTTGTCGGGAGCTAGTTCTTGCAGGTTTAAATATCGTACCTGGGGAGGCCTTCAGGTCAAGTCGTACGATTTAAATTTGCATATTTTTGGCGTATTTGTCGGCCATAGTCGTTCCCTTTGTTGAATTTTGTTCTCGATTGATTAAAAGTAAGATAGAGGCACGCTATCTTTTGATATAAACCTTGGAAAGTCGTCCGGATTATCTATTTGCAAAACTCGCTCAGGGCGATGTTTTTATTCAAGTTTTTTGCTGCATCTAGGTCGATATGTGGACCGTACTTGAACTTTTCATTTGAATAATTGAATTCGGAAAGTGTTATGCCTTTTATTTTATAATAAAATTTTTGGGTCAATCAGACTATTTATTTGTCTAAATTCATTCAGTACGATTCTTCATTAAAGTTCATTTTGGTGCCTTTTGTTCATTATTTAGCTGATATTTGAAATCTTTTGTCAATATGGCGTGAATTTTATCCATGTCAGTCTAGAAACAATTCATTTAATTGCGTTCATTTATCTTTTATTTCGTACTGTGGCTGTTATTTACGGCTTTCAATGTTTATGAACTTTTATTTTTGCGGTGCAAAACTCGGTCCGAGTTATTAAACTGCTTATTTTCTCCTTTTACAATTATTTTTAACTGATGATGTCGGCTTCCCTTAGGCGAATTAATTTTTTGTTGGTTCATTGTTGAATTATATTTAAAATTAAAAAATATATATCTTTAATCGGAAATGTGAATTTCTGCTAAATTATTGATTTTTTTTTCCTGGAAAGATAGTATATAATAGCAATCGATTCACATGTCGTTGTGACTCGTTACTAGGGAATGTTTCCATCCCTAGGGCCGTCCCCCTGGGGTAGGAGATAGTTTGCTGTTCCACCCGACGAGGATTTAGAGGCCCTTTCACCAGGCAGAACTTTGGTGGTTTGCCTATTTGTACGGACTGCGGTAGTTTTGGCCTAGCGGAGCTAGCCTACACGGTGTGACCAGTTCGCTCAACCGGGTTGGTAGACGTTGGACTTTGGGGAAAACGAAAAAGTTAAGTGCTTAGTCTAGAGTTAGATTTAAATCATTGTGTTTGAAATATTTGTTATTTTTCAGTAGCGTACCCATTTCCTATTAGGTTAGTGCTCTCCATTTATCCTAGCGGTTTACGTGATCACAACCCCGCGCAGTGGACTAAACCTAACTTTCTTTTTACTACCCCAATTACTCGCGGGGGTTCTTAAGCGTTTAAGTAGTGCCTACTTCATTTCTTTTAATTTAATATTCATAGAGTTTGGTCAACCACTGATAATTTATTTTTTTTACTTATATACTTATAGCTAAGTTTACTATTATTAGATAATTTAGTTACTTTTTTTGTTGGGGCTCAAACCGCCCCCCATCTTCGGTTTTATACCAGAAAAAAATTTTATCTGAATTTTGGGCCTCCGCTTTTGTATTTATCGCCATTTTTGGCTAGTTTACTCTTACGCTTTTTTCTTTATCACCTTTTTTTTCCTGGCCCATTTATTTCTTATCAAATAAAGTGATAGTATTGTATTTGCGGCGTTTTTATTTGGCTCCACAATCTGTTGTAGTTTAAGATTTAGCTCTTCAAGATCGGCGTGGGCGCTCTCTTCTTTGCGATTCTTACCGGCAAGGTTTATCTTGAGGAACCGAGGTCTTGCAACAAGTTCCAAGAATAAAGGGGATCTCCAGTTTGGTCCGTAACGAACTCGGTGGCGCCCAAATAACCTCTCTCCGGAGCAGCGGGCAAATTGCGCGCACAGTTTACAACTTGCTACAGGGCCTTGCATTCCGATCTTGCCGGGTGTTTACTTTAATTAAGGAGATCTGGTCGAATTCGGTAAGTGGATATTAATACTACTCTCGGTGGAACTCGTCATAGCTCCACGAGCATCGAACAACTTAAAAAAACATTACTCGTTTAAACAATAACAAAAAAATAATAATAATATTTCTATTACACAGAAAGCGCGTCGCAATTCAAAACAAATTATAGACAACGCGATCGATCAACGCAAGCGACTAGGAACCTTAAACGTGCAACAGTCAGCAGGTTTTATTATAAAAATACTCAACCATCAGCTTGACAGACTTTGTTTCCCATCCAAACCTGTTCAATTAGTTCCTTACAGCACGCATGTGAGTAGGGTTCGGGGGGTTCAAATCTGCATCCTACTTACCCAGCTAAAACTGAATTTTACAGCATACATGTGCGTGGACTTGGGGTTACTCACGTAAAATTAAGCTAAACTAATCTATCGTTAAAAAACGTTCCAATACCTACCTAAAATAAGTAACAAAAGCTAACCATAAATAAAATACAACACAACTCTTAAAATTTATTACAAACAGTGAACAAGGCATTTTAAAAGTCGTGCGCATTATCACAGTCGAGTAGAGTTGAAATTCGTTAACGCGTTGACTAATAGTCATTGTTATTGTCCAAGTGTCCTTCCCCTTTATCTCTTCTCATCCGACGTAGATCGATCCGTAATCTGAGCTACATAACCTGCACGCCAACCATGGCGTGGCGTCACGTCATATAGGACGTTACAATATTAGCTATTTGACGAATAATATTGCTACCTGAGGTTATTCAGCCTATTACAATCCAACCTTTACAAACAAACAGTTAGTTATATTATTGCAGTTTATTAAGGATTAATCGCACAGTTGTGAGTACAATAACTATAAGCCCATAAATTAAAATATGTAACAACATACTCTAAATTATTTGGGTGGATATTTGTAAATACATGGTTGGTATTATACAAATTAAATTAGTTGCGGCACGAAGATAATGTTGGATTGTATAACTGATAGCAAAAATAAGCGAATTTAATTAAATCAATGTTTGAACAGCATGAACTAAGCTTGATAGTTTTGTAATTAGACGGTTCAATAAATAATTAAATTTTAATTCCATATCTATTGCATTTATTGTTACACAAAACTGATATGGGAGATTAAATGCGTATTGTGCAGTGAAAAAGCATAACTAAAATTGTCGATTTAGATAATGTAGGAAAACCTGGGAATAATTCATATTTTGGGATATCAAACGACTTGGCAAAATTTAATGCCAATATAAATTAGTGATAAAATTAAAGCATTTCTATCGTACGCGATAATAGCCTACACATTTTACAGATTTATTTCCATCAAGGATTTTCCCAACCTATAGTGTGACAAACTAGGGTGTCGTATTAAAGCCGAAGTTCAGCTGGATATCTATCATCAAAAGGCCGAAAGAGCAAGCGAATTACTAAACTAAGATACGATTGAGTCTTAAGATCCTGAAAGCACAAAGCACACAGGTAAAATTTGTTTCATTATTGCCACATAGCGACATGTTCTACCTACCGCAGCTATTTTGCTACAGCTTAAGAGTCCATATTGGGTATACGAATGAAAGCTATATGTGTGTGGCCTGAAGGAGTTGCTTCTTGTGGAGCCAACGAAACTTCATCATCTCTTTATATTGATAACCGTGAACTAACTCTTAATAATCATTTGATAGTATGGGCCAAAGTAAGAGTAGGAGTTTATTATTTACATTTATCTTTTTGGTGGCCAATGGTGAGACCTGATAGTATTATTTTCGCTTTGGAGAATTAGGATTTAAGACTTTGATGTACACAAGAAAAATTCAAGTTGGTCGTGCCGACGTACCAATCTTATAATATCAAGAGCAAAACGGCATTTCTCAGTAGTTATTCCACCAAACCACAGGAAAACAAAGATTTACTTATTTCTGCTGGAAATGAAATTTGACGTAAATAATAGGGCTTGTCAAATATATTTTAGATCACAGATCGACGAGATGCCAGTAGACGTCTACGAGGATAAACAAATAAAAGATTTGAGCCTTGTCTTGCTTTATTATTAAGACGAAAATATACGCTGTCGAAAGAAAAAATATGACTACTAAATACCAGATAACGCAAGAGCAATTTTCTTTGGAAAAAATAAATTAGAAGAAGTTTCATGACAAAAACAGAACACAAAAAGACCTTCTAAGAAGAATACTATAGCACAACTTATTAAGGGGAATACTTTGGTGCACTGCTAATGGTTGATGTCATTCTTTAAAACAGCTTGGATAAGGAGGCAGTTGGGCTGCTCCTGTTTATAATGGAAACTCGTTTCTGTTGCACAATCTGCATTTTTTTCGGCGACTAGATCCAGAAATACCTGAAGCTTTTTCAGACCATTGTCCTGCTACTACTTTCTGACTTTTTCTGATTTTAATAAAACTGCAACCATTTCTAGGCAGTCTTCTTTATTTATCTTTTTCCCTGATTAATGGTATCTCTTCTGAGCCATCAGATTCGGATTCTATGTTTGCAATTTCTTCCGAGACATTTGTTAGTGTTACGTATTTTCTGTTATCATTTTGAGTTGTAATGATTTCTTCTGAATCATTTGATTCTGGATCCATATCGTCATCGGTATGAATACAAGTTGGTTCTTCGTAACCCGGAGATTCAGGTGATTAATCTTCAATTTGGTTTCCTTTTCGATATTGTTTTACTTGCTCTTTATGTCTCAGGGTCAGGTGTTGGAAAAAAAAGATATCCCTTTAAAGCATGATTCTTTATCTTCAAAATCTGGATCATCCACGTTTCGCAGCAGTACTTCATATTGAATACAGTGGTTTAGGTTTAGAATGATAAAAGAAGAACTTAAATGTGTCTTAAGAATGTTTCTTAATATAAAATGGGTCATAACCCTTAGGCCTTTTCCTAATTTTACATCCTTAAACAGTTTTATTTCGTAATAAAAAGTTTAGTTTCTAAAATTTTGTTAAGGAGTAAGTTTTCTTTTTTGCTTTAAATGCATAAGGTAAGGTGGGGTAAGAGCGAACAGAAATTTCCATAGTGCCCCTTTCAATGATATAAATTTCTTAAATATAAATACTATACATTGAATCTCTATATGCAACATTGTCACGAGTATCTTGGGGGGTAGCGCGTTTATTTAAAGAATAACTTCTCAGAGAAGAGCCTCGTCGCGATTAGTACAATGACGGGGTCTCAATGCTTCCTTTAATCTACCACTGGATGTTCTACTCGTGAGGACACGCCTTGTTTAGCGTGCCGGGGGGTAACTGAGGTAGACCGGGATAGCGTTACGTGGGGTAAGAAGAGATGATAAAGTAAGCACGTTTAGTTTATAACAATAACAATGTATTAACGATAAAACTTTAACAACAATTATTGGTCAGAAAAGATGAGATTCTATTATACCTGATTACTACGGTGCGCATGTTTTCTCGATTTGAGGTACTGTTTATAGGTCTTTGTTTACTGTCTTATAATTTATAGTTTTTCTTAAGGGTTGGGTTTTATTTAAGAGCACTAAGAGATTTCACTAAACTTTTTAACTGACTATTTAGACACTTGTCTTGCTAAACACTCTGACAAACTTCTTGTCAAGACTTTACTATGGAGGTTGTGCAACCCCTGGCCCTAGCAGTCGTCAAGTGACTAACCGGTACCAGGTTGGGTAGGAAAGGAACGGAACCTAAAGCAGTCGTATGACTAACTTTAGGAGCGGATAGAACCCAGGAGGCAGTCGTCAAGTGACTAACCTTGGGAGCTGGAGGTGAGACTAAGTCTGCCGAACTGAGGGTTCGGTAGCGTATTTATATAAAACAAAGTGATGATCATTGTATGCATAAGGTTCAAAGTCGCTCCCGTTGATTGCTCGCGTTGTTTATAGTTTGCCTTTAATGTTTATATAACAATCTCCAAGTTCAAGCTCAAACTTGCGACAGGGTGATATTTGTTTAGTAGCTTATGCATTTTAGTAGATTACAATATGATTAAAGGATCCTCTTTAAGATTTATTATTGAAAATTTAAATATTTTTGCGCGTTTTTACATTTTCTTATATATTTTTTTGATTGCAGGTGATGGCACTCTCTCCACAAGGAAAATTGCAATCGGACTTTAAAATCATGGTTGAAACTTCGTTTCCAGGAGGCTTTTTTGTATTGTAATTGTACACGTGAGTGGGCCCAAATGGGGCCCTCCACTGCAACCCTTGGTCTATTGTGGCTCACATTTGTGGTTTCCACTAGGCCAGAGGCTCGATCCTTTAGCTTTCTGGGGTGGATAGTCTTTAAATTGGCAAGTGTAATTTGAGAATGTCCAAACACTGTTTCTCTGGTTCTCTCCATTGCTGGGCAGTAGCATAAAACATGCTCCATTGTTTCTTCGTCCTCCAAGCACAAGCGGCATTCCGTTTCTTCGGAAAGCCCTATCTTGTTTATGTGGCTTCTTAGTCAAAAATGACCAGTGTACATGTCAACCACAGCCTGCACCCGTTGTCAGCCATATTGAAGAAGTTGTTTAGTTCTCACTCCTGATGGTAGATTCACTGCCATCTTTGAATGAGTTGGAGAGAGTTACCGGTCTCTCCATTTGTCTACAAACTACTCTTGTGTCCATCCGGAGAGGGCTTCTTTAGCTGTGTTATAGGCTATTCCCAGCACTGGTTCTGGTTCTCTGAAGGCCGTTGCAGCCGCTTGCTTCGCAAGAGCGTCAGCTCTTTCCTGGACATACAGGATATGAGGACATATCCTGTATGTCCAGGTATTCAGATCAGTGTAAGTTTATTTTCTCTACCTAGTTTAGTGAGTAGGTAGTTCCTGGCAGTTCCATACTGCCTTAGAAGAACAACGGTTAGATGCAAGAGCTTTTAAAGCCATTTAACTGTCCGAGAATATTTTGATTGACTTGCCTTTACAGTTTCCATCGATAAACCACTGTGCAATCATATCAATGGCTTTAACTTCAGCCTGAAAAATGGTTGCATGTTTGCCTAGGGAACACTTAAGCTGAACCTTACCATTTTTAATCCATGCAGCGACTCCTGTATCATCATTGGTCTTGTAGCCGTCAGTGAACCAACTATTTTCTGTTGTTCTCAATAATATCTGATGGTAGACTCAACACACTGTCTAGCTCATTAGAGTTTTTCAAGTTGTTGGGCACCATGATGATCGCCTGCGGATTGTTGATCTCTGCCTGTGCCAATCTATACGCAGCCGATCTGGCCTCCCTCTCCAGTACTATTTGGAGAAGTGGTAGATTTAGAAGACACTCAAGCGCTGCCTTGAGTGTAGTACCCAAGGTACTTAAAAGAGATTCATTTAGCGCCAACATTTTCAGGCATTCCTAAATTGGCGATATGTACCTAAATGAACTCAAAATGGTGGATAGTGAGAATAGCAGATCGGCCTCTAGTGCTAAAAAATGAAAACAAAAATATATTATAAAATTCAGCTTTAATACAAAAATAGTTGTAAATTTCGTAAATTGCAATAAATGCCGACATTTTTTTCATTCATCGTGCATGGAGCAGGCTACATTAGAAAGATATTCAGAACGTTACCACAAGCGTGAAAGCCTAATCGTAAAAAGTCAACGTCTGAGGGAAGCGAAACTGAATGTACTTGTATCGTAACTTCAGAGCAGAAATAGGATTCTTGAAGAAAACTCTTGTGGTAGATGTGGATGGATCACCCGTAAAAATACTACCACAGTGATTTATATGGCGTGAAACAACATCTGTTTCATGTTTCATTACCATGCTTTTGTGACCCGGTTCCCAGAGTGGAAAAGGAAAAAGATTGCATGAAGACGCCTCCCAGATCAAAATACCCCGGAGGTAAAATAGCCTTCCATTCGGATCTCCGGATGGAGGCTGGCCTGGGGAGACCATCAGACCTGAACTCAATTAAGACAGGAAATAGACTGAGATTGGACTTTTGCAACATAAGAGGCGCATCAACACTAATATTAACTCGGTCCACGAGCACCTAACATCAAGTAAGCCTCATGTTTAGCTCTATCAGAAACCCTTGTTCCCAATTTAGATCAGAAAAACCTTTACTACAGACAGGAGCAGATCACAACAATTAATCAAGATCTGGAAAAAGTTCGACCTTTGGGGCGATAGGAACTTCATCCAGTTGAATGCAGAAAAATCCCAAGCAGCCAGGAAGCCAATGCAGCGGGCCCTGATATCATTATGGAAGAATCCATCTCGTAAATCGGACTACTGAGTGTCTCGGTTAACAGCAATAAGTCCTAACATGACTACGTTGCAAACATCATAAAATCAGCCTCGCAGAAGGCACCAAAGCACATCCTAAAGCTGCTGGATTCCATTCAGGAGAGAGCGTCTCGTCGGTGGGCGACCCGGAGTTGACCCGGGATCTGGATAGTCTGAAACACCGCAGACATGTGGCCGAGATGTCCCTGTTTTACAGCTCAGCCCAAGTAACGATTTTCTGGTTTTCAGGCCGTGTATGAATCCGAATTGTTCACTGCTGATGCCTTGATCATATTGTAAGCTCATTCTGTGATGAATACCAGATAAAAATTATTTTTAAACAGAAGTGGCAACTTATAATGCAAAGATTTCACTACTAGAACAGCATTTCATTGAGGGAGGGCTGTATGTGGACGTTAAAAGAGTAAGCAATTATATTTCCAAATAATAATAATAATAATAATTATTGACACTTTAATTTTATAAAAATGAAACCGGTTTTATTTGCAGTATGTGGCGTGATCCAGTCACAATGTTTATAAAACCACCCTTTGGTAAATATGCATAAGCTTATAATTATAACCGCAATTATAATCTCCTATTTTCAGTTATCATATCTCCACTTTAGTTACCTCTGTAACTTGAAAATAAGATTTGAGGTCTTGTGTTAGACTTTACCCTTGCTATTTCCGACCTCTATTTTGTTCTTCACTTTATCTAGCAGAGAGACTACTAACCTATTTTCGCCCAAATGTGTTCTTGTCGCTAGTAATAAATAAACAAAGAACATACAGAATTCAATATTTCCAACACCAATATCAGGCACTCTCCTTCATGACTTCAAGTTAATTAGGGGATCTAAAATTAATACAAATTAGGCCGCTCCTCAGCACGTCTTATTAAGCTTGGCATCTTCTCTAGGAATCCCTGGCTGATTAAACGGATGAAAATAAAAATTCAATTTAAAAATTTCAACAAAACGTAAATCATTCTTGTGCGGTATGTGACAAATTAAGTGGCTTTCCTGTTGTTCTAAAAATGGCCTCCAATAAATCTGTTACGCTATCACAATCAAGATACCAGGACATGTCGGAAGAGGTCTATTTATGTATTCATCTGCTCCTGGGACTAATTAAAATCCGCGAGTGTGGTCTGAATACAATCAGGGAGTAAAGAGCAGAAAAATAACAAAAAGTAATTTTTGTGCCTTTATTATAAAGGATGTTTTGCAATAATTGTATATACAAGAGAAATATTTTCGGACAATTTAACGAAATAAATAAAGAGCTAATACTAAATACACCATATCAGAACACACCACTTGCCACTAAAGATGTTACATTCTTTAATGTAATCTTATAGCTGCAAGCTGACTGATTTTCCACATTAGGTTGGTTTTTCATAATAAAATTTTTATTACCAAAAATCTTAAACACTCCTGTAGAAAATTATATTCCGTTCACATTAGAGAAATAAAATGTTTACGACATGACCATTTTATGACAATTCTTTAAGCCAGCGGATATACGTTAGAGTGAAAAAAGAGCCGCTCATAGACTCATTCAATAACAGTAGGACAAATGAATAATAAAATAATAATAAAAGGTTTTTATTACCCAAGATATTAATACGCAGAGGAATTTGGGGGAAATAAAATTTATTGTAGGAGAGGAAGGAAAACACGATTTAGTGAAAGCCGGTAGACGGCGGCGGAGCGAAAACGCTTAGATCCAGACCCTGGAAGGAGGTCTCGGAGTGAATTTTAACAATAAATTAGAAAACGTGCTTTGATTTGGTTTACGTCTTAATTTTGGAATGCTGTATAACACGATCCCATATAAATGAGGATTTGGAGAGAAGGCGAATGAAGTCTTTTAAATGAGTATCTAAATTAATGCGTTGGAAACTAATTTTTAACGTATTATGTGTCAAATATTCATGAAATCGAAAAAATGGGGTGCTACATTAAAATTTATGCATACTAATGATTTAAAGAGTCACGACTTTACTCATTTATCAAATACTAAATTAGAATATAGGAGTACGACGCTTCCTCAGTTGCATGTCATCTATGCACTGGTTTTTAAATGTTAATAAATATTTTTAGGTGTCTTCATCATGATTATCAATATCCTGAAATGAAGCCTTTCGGTTTTTATGGCACAATTAGGGCACATTTTTTTGTTGGCATCAAAGGACATGTTGATTGTAGATGGAGATGAAGATTTTCATAGTCTCGATTGAGGAATACCACTCATTAGGGCTCAGAGTGATTAAAAAAAGTGGCTGCGTATCATATTGAGATATTTCTCTGGATATTATCAGCGGTCTTCTATTTACTAGGTTATAGCTCTTCCAGATGCACATGAGGGGTAATGATACCGTTCTTATTTTTGTTTTTGTAGGATTTTCTTTGTATATTTAGACCCCTATTCAGAGAGATTAATTTATAAGTTTATATTTTTCAGTTAGATAGGCATATTTGAAATCTAGAGCGAACAATATAAATTTAAAAAAAAATACAAGCCGTTTCAGGAGAGCCATGCCATCATATTACAAAAGGAAAATAACACCAAAAGAAGACTATGGACTGCAGAAGTTTTGAAGAGAGCTATAGATGATGTGAGATAAAAATAAATGGGTGTCAATAAAGCAGCCAGGGAATTCGATATCCTGTGAACCAGCCTTAAAGATGGTTTGAAAACTTCCAACGCATTAGTGGTGAATCGCCTGGGTCCGCCGTTCTGTCTAGGAGATGACGCAGAAACTAAGTAGCTAAGACGTGGCTGATTGGGACTCTGCTAGAAACTGGGCTTCTGAGCTGGCAGAAAACTTAAAAATCAAACACAAATTGAACGTGCAAACTAAAAAAGCTGAATACGATTGGCTCAATTTGTTTTTACGCCAACATCCAGACATTTCAATTAGAACATCTGATGGAATTTCAATTGCTAGAACCTTGAATATGAGCAAAGCAACAGTGAGGCTGTTCTTCCAACTTTTAGATAAGATTCTAACTGAAAATGAATTACGCGGCAAACCCGTTAACATTTGCAACGTTGACCAAACCGGGTTACAGCCTAACAACAGACCATCTTTTGTTTTAGCAAGCACCAAAAGGATAAAAGAATGTTGCAGCAAAAACGTCTGGCGAGAAAGGAGAAACCGTGGCAGTAATAGGTTGATGCAATGCAGAAGGGGTGTTTTACATCCTTCCTCCGGAAAGACCGGAAAGACGAGTTCCTAGATGGAATACCAGCAGGATCCGGCATTGCAATGTCAGAAATGTTTGCGTATGTTAATGGTTGGAGAATCATGGTCTGCCTTCCGGGCTGGGACTCTGCTGCTGATTTTGGATGGTCATCCTTCCTGTTGGGGAAACACCCCAACACGTGTATGAACTATCGTTTTTCACCGTATAGTTTGGTGACAACACCCTGTATGTATGTAGCATGAATGAGCCATAATTGATCCACGAATAAATTTATTTAACCCCGGGTACAAACCAATTTATGCATTTAAAGCAGCATATTTCAGTTCTTCATTACGACTCCTTAATCCAAACCTGGATGGTCGATTCCATCATATAAAGCTAAATGTCATTCTGTCAATTCAATCGTGTGTAAGCGTTTTCAATTTAATATATCCGTGTCTCCGTCAGTGTTCAGTAAACAGCACATGTCAAAGAAAGAAAGAAGATGCTTTCACCCTTTCAAAAAAAACTCCCCACTCTCGGAAGATTTTAGCTTGGCGCGAGGCCGTCAGCTCGAAGAAGAAATTAGTTCTTATTAGTGCGTTGCAAATACTCATCTGCGTAGGATCTGTTCCGTCACAGCACTCCTAGATTCTCGCGCCGAAAAACATCTAGCTTTGTCCTAGCCCTGTTTAAGGCAACTAATTAGTGTTTCGCTCATTTTGTTAGTTATTTTCGTTAGATCAGACCAGTCACTGCTCTCTAGCCTCTAAAAGTGTAGCAACAACGTTCACTCAAGTAACAGCGAAAGTTCTGTTCTCATCTTCGCGCCAAAAGGTCCCACCCTTTTCGGCAATTTCTCCATTTGTATGCACAAATATTAGAGAATATTTAGTGTATCTCTGTTATTCTTGTTCACGTTGGACAAAGACCTCGTTTAGGCGTTTCTAACGCAATTGTTTAAGGCCAGAAACGAAGTAGCGTCTCGGCTTACCTGTTGCGGTGAAGAAGAAGAAGATAAAAATGGCACCGGCTGTGGAAAATTTGTAGGTTGAGCTTGACAAATTATTCCTGTACGAAAGACGAAGGTTCAAACCAAAAGCTTGGTCAGATCCCTGTCCTAGAATGTTAAATCGAGAGCATTGGAGATTAAGGTATTCTGTGAGAATGAAAGGTGCTAGATTGAAAACATAAAAATTCATTTAAAGACAAACGTTTCATTTTTAAATTAATTAACCAAGACTTTTTGTAGCTATTTATAAATATGTAACATGTGTATATTTAGTATGTATGTGTGAATGAACGAATGCTTGAAATTAGTCTAAGAATTGTATATGTATATTTCTATTTTTCGTATCAAATGCAAGTGCATATTAACTAACGTACTTACCGATTTTCAATTCACAACGAATGTTTAAAACCCTCACCACAATACAGTCCACTTAATTTGCTTGTGGTCAATTAGACAGTTAATTATCCACCTACACCTTTATGGCTTAAAGAAATTAATAAAATTAATTTGTTTGTATCGACCACTTCCCATACAAATTCCGTGAAAGTGTTATGTGAAGCAAATAACATTATTCGGCTGTGTCTACCTAGTCACATCACGCACTGCTTACAGTTTCTAGACGGATCAATTTTTAAGTCCCTCAAAGCTAGCTACTACACCGCTCGCAAGAACTTTGCTAAGGCAAATTCTATAAGGAAAATAAGCAGGCTTTAGTTTGGCCAACCACTTGGGGCATCATAAAACAGATCCGCAACGGTACAGAATGGTAGCTCCGGATTTGTAGCTACTGAAATTTATCCATATCCAACTAAATTATAAATTCCTAAACTACAATACTTACTGATCTCAGGAGAGCCATGCCATCATATTACAATAGAAAAATAACACGAAAAGAAGACTATGGACTGCAGAAACTTTGCAGAGAGCTATGGATGCTGTTAGAAAAAAAAAAAGAAATGGGTGTCAATAAAGCAGTCAGGGAATTCGGTATCCCGTCAACAAGCCTTAAAGATCATTTGAAATTTTTCAACGCAGTAGTGGTGAATCGCCTGGGTCCACCGTCCTGTCAAGGAGATGACGCGGAAACTAAGTTGATAAGACATATAAAGAAGCTTCGGGCCCACGGATGTGGCCCTGAACGGGGCTCTGTTAGAAGCTAGGCTTTTGAGCTGACAGAAAACTAAAAAACTCAGTTTAACGTGCAAACTAAAAAAGCTGAATACGATTGGCTCAATTCGTTTTTACGCCGACATCCAGACATTTCAGTTAGAAAATCTGAAGGAATTTGAAATGCTAGAGCCTCGGATATGAGCAAAGAAACCGTGAAGCTGTTCTTCCAGCTTATAGGTAAGATTCTAACTGGAAATAAATTACACGGTAAACCCTCTAACATTTGCAACGTTGACGAAACCGGGTTACAGCTTAACAACAGACCGTCTTATGTTTAAGCAGCAAAAGGATCCAAGAATCTTGCAGTAATAATGTTTGGCGAGAAAGGGGAAACCGTGACAGTGCTAGGTTGCTGCAATGCAGAAGGGGTGTTTTTACCTTCTTTCTCAATTCTTAAAGGTAAAAACCGGAAAGACGAGCTCCTAGATGGAATACCACCAGGGTCCGGCATTGCAATATCAGAAATATCTGCGTATGTTAATGGTTGGAGAATCATATTCTGCCTTCAAAGCTGGGAGTGTGCTGCTGATTTTGGATGGTCATTCTTCCCATACCAATTCCGTGGCAGTGTTGCAGTTTTGTGAAGCAAATAACATTATTTGGCTGGGTCTATCTAGTCACATCACCCTAGCCTCTAGACAAATCAATTTTTAAGTCCCTCAAAGCTAGCTACTACACCGCTCGCAAGAACTTTGTGGAAGTAAATTCTATGAGTAAAATAAGCAGGCTTCAGTTTGGTCAACCACTTGGGGCATCATAAGACAGATCCTTAAGAGTATATACATAATGGTAGCTCCGGATTTGCAGCTACTGGAATTCATGCATTCAATCCGAAAAAAAAAACAGATTATGCATACTTTGAAATTGTAAGTGCACGCCATCACCTCAGCCATATAGCTCACGTGATCCAGATCCAATAATCCCTGCACCAACCAATCTTGACGATCCTACACCTGGCAAAATGTTAGATCATAGTTCACTAGTACCAGTAACATCAAAAAGAGTGACATTTAAAAAAAGTCTAAGGCAACTGGCTGAATTTTTAAATGCGGTGGAAAGGATTGCACAACAGAAACGGAAGAGAAGAAGCATGTAAAAATTCCAAGATAACTGAAGAAAATTACCACCAACAAGTGCAATAAACATGAGGATTCGTCGAGAATAAGTGCGGAGGCTGAGTAGAAAATTATTTCACAACGACCAGTAAAGTTGGTTGGTTTCAATGCGTCGGCTGTAGATGTTGGTTACATGAAAACGGTACTAAATTTGACAACTACTCTGACATGTGTGGCAAAGTGGCAAATAAGAAGAAATAGTTACTTAATATCACAATATGTACTAAAAATTATGTGGTCAAACTGTCCCTTGTCAGTGGTTGAGCTCTCCAGGACATACGAGGATAGACTGACCAATGATAAAATATTTTTGTTTGTCAATGATGTTATGTTTCTTTATATCTAATGGGAGTATATTGCTTATTTGCTTTCCGTCAACTCCAAATATTAATGTAATCGCATTTTGCTTTTGAAAATTGTATCAAGAATTATAACCTTCTTTCGCAAAAGTGTTTTCATCTTGTATCGTTTATATAATAGTCTCATTAATATATATTTGTGTTTAGAGATTATCAAATCAAGTCAAAAGCAAAGCATTTATTAATGCTGGTGCCAAATAAGATTTACACAGGTCAATAAAATTGTCATCACAATAAGAAGTCTTAAGATTAAGTATAAAAACAGTTCCTAAGACTACTCAACACTCAAAAAAACAATTTAAAATACACTAAAGATTATTAAAATATTAAAGTAGGTTAAAAAAAGTTTGGAACAACACGAAACTAACAGATAAAGACAAAGATATTCTAAGAAACGTTGAAGGTGATTTAATTAGTCAAGAAGTCTATTAGGTAATATAAAGGCTTCCCTAAGAGTGCCTGTCGAATCCTGCTCCTGAACACACCTCTGGGTTTTGTTTTTAAGGAGTTTGGAAGCTTGTTGTAAAACTTTACAGCGCAGTATCTGGGCCCACTTCGACACCTCTCAAGCCTACACAGCGGAACAGCAAGTTGTCTGTTGAAGCGGGTGGCATAACCATGTTTCTGATCATTTTTCCAGATTGTCCTTTATATAAAGAAGGTTTTCTAGTATGAAAACATTTGGAAAAGTCATGATGTTTAACTCATTGAAGGTTTGTGTATAATCATCTCTATACTCCAGACCACCAACAACTCGCACTGCCCTCTGCTATAAAGCAAAAACCCTGCGCCACAGCGGGCTATGACCTCATTCCAGGATTGCATGGAACATAACAGAATCAAACAAGTCAAAACATGCAGTCCTCAACACACCCACGTACACTGTCCCTGACAAATTGCGCAACGCATATATATGCGTTGCGTTGCCACTCCTCAACTTCTTTGTCAACCTTTCTATATGTGAACCCCACTTGAGGCCACTATCTATCTGTACCCCCAAGAAGGGCGCAGTCCCACGAGTTAATGTAGACAAAGGAGATGGCTAGTCTTGGAATCATTTAAGACTAAGCTATTTTTTTCGAACCAGTTTCTGGCTACCTCATCCGTGCCACCCACCAGAGCATCCACTTGAGGTTCCTTGATTGAGATGGTTATATTGTAAGCAAACAAGACATAATGCTCCTTTCCCGAATCTGAGAAAGGTTATTAATATAAACCAGGAATAGTAAGGGGCCCTTTACGGATCCTTGTCAGTGTTCATGATTCTTGTGTCCGACGACACTCCTTCCACCACTACCCTTTGAATTCGTCTTTCCAAATAGGACGTTAATAAGTTAATACTGTTCTGACTAAATTTATAAAGATGAAGTTTCTTTATGAGCAATTTGTGCGATACACAGTCGAAGGTCTTGCTTAGGTCGCAGAAGATTGTACCAATATGTTCTTTGTTTTCCATCCATAATGAATGAAACCAGATGGTTGCACAGTATTACGTCCTGCCCTAAACCCAAACTGCTCATTATATAGTGGGGAATTAGCCTCGAGAAAGAGCGCCACTTTCAAAAATGTTTGCGAAAATTGGAAGCAGGGGAATCGAATGTGACAAATTAGCATTAGCATCTGAAGGGACTATTTTGAAAATAAATATTCTTATTAGAAATGCAATATTATTCTCCTTTCGTACAAAGAAGTTTTTTTCATGCCTTAAAAACAGATAAATTTGGACGTACTTTCACATACCTAAATGGGAAAAATTACTAAATCAGGAATATAAAAGGGAATTTAGTAAACGCTGTTAGACCGTAGACAATGAAGAACCCGGAGAGAGACATCGGAATGCATTTCAACAATTAATTAATAGAAAACGTGCTTTGATTTTAGAACTTCGTACAATAACGTATCCATAAATGCTCATTCGAAGACGAGTCAAAAGATGGTTTGTAATGAAGTACCCAAATTAATGAGTTGGAAAATAGCGTGCAATGCATCTTGCGGTAAATATTAAGGAACCTAAATGAAAGAGAATCAATTGAATTAATTAATACTCACTAATATCTATTTGAATTTAGAATTGTCACAGATTATATTCGTTTACTACCTAATAAAATAAAAAGAATTAGAAAATTCACTTTCTTAGGTATTTTATTTATGTATAAAAGGCGAATGTGGCAAGTCAGCAGTAGCATCTGGAGGGACTGTTTTGAAAGTAAATTCCTATCAGAAATGCAATAATTTTCTTTTTCATGCAAATATTTTTTTCATGCTTTAGGAACAGATACATTTGGACGTACTTTCGTATAAATGGGAAAAATTACTAAATCAGAGAAATAAAAAACCCATTTAGTAAACAAACGCTGTTAGACCGTAGACAGAGAAGAAGCCGACTAAACTCGAACCCGAAGAAAGACATCGGAATGAATTTCAACAATTAATTAATAGAAAACGTGCTTTGAATTTTAAATTTCGTACAATCACGTATTCATAAATGCGCATTCGAAGAAGAGGCAAAAGATGGTTCGTATGAAGTACCTAAATTAATTAGTCGAAAAGTAATTTGCAATGCATTTTACGTCAAATATTTAGGAATCTAATGAACGGGATTGAAACCTATAGGTCATTTGTTAAGTGAATGCATAAAGCACTTGGGTATTGCATTAATTTTAAAAAAGTGGTACATCATGCACTAAAGATATTATCCTATGGATAAAACTAATCGGGTATTATAAGTATTCATATTAATATATAAACTTTCATAAAATTGAGGATTTGTTTCTGCTATATGTTCTATCCCCCAAACAAATGTAACTTTTTCAACATAGATCCGCATTAGCCACTGAAAACGTCATAAATATTGCAAGCTGAGTCAAGGCTTCTACCTTTTAAGGTATTTCGAATACAAAAATCACCGTAAAATCATTGTCGTTGTCATAAAGCGTCCATTTAAGCTTAATAAAGCCAAAGTAAAATGCTAAATGGATATTATGCATGGTATCTTGTCAAAATGGACCGTTTATTCAGCATGTAAATTTATGTAAAATAACGTCGCTTTTTGTAATGTGAGCTGTAAGTTAATTGTTATATATTCTCTGGGGCGCTGTTACCAGTTTTAAATGCACAAAATATACTATAGGACATACTGATATAAAGAATTTTAGCGTTACGCTATTGCAGTTCACGATGAGATAAAACTTTCGCCAATTCATACTTTTGTAATTTATTTTATTGCTTATTAATAATTTTTAATTCTTATATAAAAGTGTGTCATTTCACATTTCTAAATAATAGAGAAAGCCACAGCCGATGCGTCATTTCCCTGCTTTGCCTATTTGTATTGTTAATTCCAGCGTTTTCGTCAAAGACGGTGCAAATGCAGAAAGTACGATTTTGTCCTAAAAACGCTCTACTGGTTTTTAAGGCAAGATGCTTTAAAATTGATACATAACTTATTCCTATTTTATGTTAAAAATATCAATCAGCAAGAGCGAGAATTAAAAAGAAATGAAGTAATAATCAAATATTATTATTAATCGTCTGTAACTGCAAAAATTTACAAGTCTTATGCTCTTTGTCCACAAAATTAATTTCCTGCTTATTTTCTATCACAGTACACCACAGTTCCAGTTCCAATCCGTAGTGTTCCTAATCCATTTAATACTGATTTTCATTACATAATTTGTTTTAACAACAAACGTGTACTTTTTATGGCAGTGTGACATTGTCACAGGCCGTTTTGTCTAGCGTATATCGATGCGTAAATCACCCTAGGATTCGTCACCTTTCATATGGTTCCGAACGCATTCGTGGGTAATAACGGGAAAACTCTCGTAGATATTTCGGCTGACCTGGCTTCGACGTTCTCTCGATCGAGAAATTTAAATAAATCCGCGCTGCGAAACGATTAGATTTTCAACAAATTGAATTAAGCGCGTGAAAATAACGGGAAAAAGGCGCTGTTTCCGGCTCCGTAGCATACGGTTTTGGGATTGGTTGATGGGAATGAGCGTCGCACGCATTTATTTTTAATTGTCTTTGAATTATTGGGAATTGTATTAATTGAAGTGGCTTAATGACAATGCGCATTTGGCTACTCTGGTAGTTTTGTCAA
Organism: Pissodes strobi; assembly: GCA_016904865.1. NCBI lineage: Eukaryota > Metazoa > Arthropoda > Insecta > Coleoptera > Curculionidae > Pissodes > Pissodes strobi. The sequence goes on along the minus strand of MU182868.1, from coordinate 53,262 downwards.
TCTGCAACATATTAATTTGAATAACCACCTACTTAAGTGTAAAATTTTAAACATAAAATCAGAATAATCAATTATTAATTACGCAATATGCCGATCCGTATACTTATACTCGTTTTCGACAAAAGGTCTCGAATGAGATAGTGGCTCAAAGGTAGGGTGCTCGCCTGGCGTGCGAGAGCTATCGGGTTCGATGCCTGACACCTTCCTTCAAGATACTTTTGTTAACTTTATTTAGTTTTTAATACCGCTTTGTTGATGTTTTCACTTCTGTCCTAGCATCCAGACTTACATATTTATGCCAGAAAGAACTAAATCAATTACCTGGTCGTCGAAAATTTATCCAAGAGATTGGATTTTTTTCAATGGACAAAAAGGTTGGTTCCACTCAGTGGGTTCTTGTGGAGGTATTTCTTTAGTTAAATAATGGTCCTTCTCTTGTCGACAGAAATCGATAAAAAATAGGGCCAAGGGAATGTTATATACATCATCGAGGATGTCATCGTTCTGTAGGACTTCCATTTGAACATCGTTCGTGGCAACGAATTTGGAGAGTGCCCAGAATCATACAACTTCATCGATGTTTTGTAGTGGACTTCCAAGTAAATTATTAAGAGGTGTAAAATCTTCATCACTTGATTAATATCGCTTATTAGGCCTCAGAACTCCACTGTCTATGCAGATTGTGTTGAGATAAGCCTTGTAGTTTATGTTCTTTTGCAGATAATCCATAGTGGGCCGTAAAACGTTTTGAAATTAATCATCGTCTGTTGCTGCCTTTCGACGTCCTGATGGCGAAATATCTTTTGCATGACCAGCAGTTTGGATTAATTTGGGTTACCGTCCCATAGACTTGAGGCCTGTGCAAATGTTCAGCACTGATGATAAATCGCAAACATCGAGTGTCTTCATAATTATCGTTTTCTTCTAATCATGTTATTATTATACAATTACTTGTTAAAGTGTTAGTTTAAGCCAACTCAAAAATGGTCAAATTTCTGGAGAAAATGGATTCATAAGTAAAATGCAAAAGATGCTAAGTTCTACGACCAAAAAACAAAGACGATTCTGTCATATCCGAAGACTGTAATCTGCTACACAAAAAGAAGATAGATTTTTTAATGTCAACAACTGTCGCTCAATAAGTTTATTGCCTTGCCCTTACAACCTCCTTGCCAAGGTCCTCGCCAACAGTCCTATCGTGGAATAGCTTCAAATACTATGCACGCTGGTGGAAAAGTGCAATATATATAACCTACCGCTGCACCTGCCTCTCTTCGACTTTAAAAAACTTTCGACCCTGTGAAACATTGAGAAATATATGAGGGCCTGAGTAAGACACCAAGGCAGTGAAAACCAAACAGCTAAAATATCAAGACATGTTTGATTGTCCAGTCCTGCGGTAGAAAAATTGAAGACGAACACAAACAATAATGTCCAGTTTAACGCAGGAAATACTCAAGCAGCTGTCTTTTCAAAAAAAGCAAATACCGCAGAACCTGACTTATCAATGACAGGACAAACACTGACTCTGGCCTCATCCACAAGCTTGCTGGGATCAACGTAAAAAACGACATGTCTTGGCATAATCATGCCACTAAAATCGCCAAGACAGCAGCACAAAAGCTAGGAGCAGTCTATAGAGAAAAAAAGTTGTATACACCTCATCAGCTATTACTGCTCTATAAAGCCCAGATAAGACCATCTCTGGAATACTGTTCCCATGTGTGGAGCTCGGAACCCAAACACTTGCTCATGATATTGGACTCCATACAGAGGAGAGCAGTCTATCTTGTGGATGATCCAGAGTTGACTAAAGACGTTGATAGCCATTAATATCGAAGAAAAGTGGCAGACTTTACTATCGATACTACTACGGACGGTGTTCGAACGCTGGCACTTATGATTCCACCCAGAGTTTTGCCAAACATAAATACCAGTCAGACACAAGCTGCTCATCAACATACGATACATCTGCGAACACCTAGGAAGTTCCTGTTGCGGGACCCCTTTGTGTGGAAGACTGCCTCGACATGGAATGGACTTACGAGTAACGTCTTTCCCAAAAACTACAACCTACAGCGCTTCAAGTCCATTGTCCACATTCTTTTCCGCACAGGCACCGCTCGTTGAGTGGCATAAGATTTTCCTTTTGTGTGTGCCGAACATAAAAACCCCAATTTGATGACAAAATTAATTAATAGATTCCTATGGCATATTTTCTATATGGGTTGAGGCGGAAAATGCTAAGTTTCACATTTTTCCACTGATAAAAATTATTTTCGTAGCAAGAAATCATGTCTTAGTTTATTGCAGAAATCATGGTGTATAAGGGTAAAAGTTTCATAACACTCATAGTTTGAAGTGCGAATAGACTACACAAATGGCACCTGAGGGGACGATACCACGAATAAGCTGAAGGAAAGAGGAGATTAGAAAAAGAGCATATTGCCTGTCAGAAATGGAACTGGGTAGAGCATGTGGCGTGGCAGGAAAACGAAAAATGGACAAAGACTTATAATAAAGTGGCGACCAAGACAACATAAGCGGAGAATGGAACGTCTACAGGAGCGATGGTTGAATGGCCTAAGACAGGGGGAGAAACTGGCAACGAGTAGGTTCGAGTCGAAATGACAAGGGAATGCGCGTATATCTAGGAGTGAAGCTAAGAAGGTCTCATTCTATTAACCAAATATTATGGAATTATTAATATACTTAAATGCTATTATTTTATGTCATGGACATTAAAGCGAATACTAGGAATTTAATACAACAAAAATATACATAATTAGTGCTTCATTTAGTGTATTTTAGGCATTTAAAATTAACGATATAATCATCAGCTAGCTATGCTAAGAAACTCGTGACTATTTCAAGTTCAAGCAGATACCTAAAGCAGAAAGCTTTAACTCATAGCTAAAGCAATATCTCATGTTTATCAACAGTTTTGTGGATTAGTCACTTTAATAATTATCAATTATTTTCATGAGTACCCAGTTGTCGATTTTCTACAGTATACCGTAAATCTACAGTACCTCTCTATCCATACAAGCGAGACGAATTTCCAAATCTTGCAAAGCTAAGGGTATAAAACGTGTTTCTGCTACCGGTTTTAAGTCTTCATTCTGAATTAAAGTATCAGTATAAAGAATAAAGTAATCTGATGAATCTTATTGCATGTTCGCGTGTACCCGCTGCTAGCATTTGTAAGGAAGTGTTTTTATCAATCTGATGAATTAATTCGGAAAATGTTGTTGACATCAATAAACCTGTAAACAACATTATTTATTTTATTCCGTGAATAATAGTGCTATAACTTTCGCTTCCTGTAATAATAATTATACTACGACTTTTAAAGTGAAGATTTTTGGGTTTTTGTATCAAGTATAGATAGTAACATATTATTCTAGTGAACAAAATTAGTTCGCTTCTCCTTAAGCTCGATTTCTTTACAGTTGGTTAAATTGAGAAATATGTAACAGTCGAGATTTTAATAGATGAACAGGAAAATTAATTTTTGTCCTATTTTTCGAGACTTTTATTTTAAAATCATTAAAACCAATTCTCGATTAACTGCTAGTCAAAATATTGGCTGGTAAAAGATTATTTATCAAAGGTCATAAAATTATTCTAGAACAGTTTAACTGCCTTCTAACTGGTGATCAAGGAACTGGCCCTTAGAGCTGCAGTGGAAATAGGAATCTTGCTGACCGCGGCCTGCTGATTTGCGATTGCGACACCAACTAAACTAAGTACTTCATAATCAACAAAATACATGTTTTTTCTTAAGTACACTACATAACTTCTTTAGTTTAATCCATTGTTAAAAAAATATATTTTTTCGTCGATTCTAACTTTCACTGAATTTTTTCGATGATTAATAAATTCAGATTAATTAGAAGCATTCCATTATTAACAACAAATAACTACGAATTTTAATATTCGGCAATTCAAATCTCGTTTTGCGTGTATGCGATATTGTGTCGTAATTTAAATATTTCCTATGCAAGATTGAAGAGTTGATAGGAAGATTATTAGGTCCAAAAGCACGCATTTGCAAAATCTCTTATTTTCTATATAAAACGGATAATTCAAGCTGAAGAATATTTCAATGATCATTATCGAATGCTTGCACTTTAATGAGGTTAACAAGAAACCCATCAATAATTAATCATGATGCAACTGACGTTGCAAATCAAAACCATATTCACTCATTTACCTAAGATCAATTTTGTATTATATGAGAATAATTTTATTGTGCAATACATACATAATAATCAATTTTATAAGTTACAAACGTTGCAGCATCAATAAATAAAGGTCAAACACGGTCATAAGTAATTATCTTCAATAATAATGTAGCGCCTATTTTAATAGTCAATCTGTTGGGTCGTTAGTATGTCAATATCTTCATTTGTCCCTACTGCTGCATCAATATATTAACCCACTAAATAATACAAAAACAAACATTTTTATTAATCAGTAAATATTTGGTTTGAATTAACCGGTTTGTCCATTAGCCTATTTTGGAGGATGGCTAAGGTGTTACCGATGCATTTATGGCGATGACATGAATATTAAAAATATTCAATTTTAGTGCTTTCGTAGTACATTGCAAGGAGTCCATAAAGTAAGGTGAAATATTTTATATTGACTACAAGTAAAAATCTAGGAAAAACCCGTTTTTAATCTTATACTTTTCTATTTTCTTAGTTTTATTTTTTTAGTTTTCATCCCTATATCCAATAGGTCAATTTGGCTAAGAAAAGGGAAAATGAAAACTTGCTATGTTAATCTGAAAAGTTTATATAGAACTAAAGGGATTTATTTTGCTTTTTTTGTCTTTTTTAATAAATTTACCAAACCATATTACAACTGGGGATAATTTGTAAATAAAGAGTCATGTTCAGGCATAAAAAGACTTTACATCTTTGTTAATGACATGCATGCCATATGGTAATTCTTTACAGAAAATTGTGGTACCCCACAGCCTAGAATTATGAATAATTTTTTACCTATGAAACGTCATTTTTCAAAAATAAATAAAAGGCTTATCCACTGCATGCCTCTAACACTATCCCAAATCCAAGAGTAAAGATGCTCTAAACTATCGATATAAAACAGGAAATATTGGTTCATCTGTGACAGCAGATAAAAAAAAATAAAAAATATATATGAGATTTTTAGCTCGAAATTAGTAAATGAGTTATTTCTTAAAATATACCATATACTTTCAAAACATCCCTATGCGTAAGACCTTTAGAACGGCAAATAGAAAATGTGATACGCGCCAAAAGTTCTCAGCAGTGGAGCAAGATATGATAAGTAGAAGCAAAGATGAGGCGGAATACACAGATGGTGACAAACGTGAGGAGTGCACCAAAGCAGAAACACTGGAACAAAGACGGCAACACTTAAAAGGGCTAGACATATATTACTGCTTTCGAAAATTCATCGAAGAAGAGCGGGCCAGTGGAATTTTTGGTAACCTCTACAAGATATGTGAAGGAAGCTCTCGCAGAGTATAATATCATACTCCCGTGCAACAGGAGCTTCGAGTCTTCCCAAGTCTTAGTGGGCAGAGCCATCAACACGTACGAAAACAAAAATTTATTTAAAAGACATAACAAGAACGGTGGAAAAACCGCTTGCTTGCGTCATACATTGGGTTTTCCAGGTAAAATTGGCAAATAAATACATAAAGACCCCTAAATGAATAATCTGTCCTATTCACAGTGGTGAAAAAATGGCAAGCGACCAGAAAAGCCGACTGCTCTTTGATTCACTGGTAGCGGTAAAGAAAATACTTACAGTGGAAAAAAGACACAATGCTGTATTCCCAGAGTAAGAGGGGGTTGAAGGATTACTGTTGGAGTGAATGCTGCATTTTCTCGTCGTGACCTCTCCATTTACACTGAATATATATACCACAAGGACCGAAATGATAATCCAGCTTAAAATGAGAATGAGTGAGAAACACCAAGGGCCATCAGCAGGATCAGAGAGAGCGGTCGATGGGGCAAGATGCGTTAATCGTCGATTTAAGAAATAGGAGCTATTTCCCCAAGACTGTCAAAGCCGCGGTTAATCCCAGGGAAACCAGAGTGGAAATCTTATGGATTAAAAGAACAAAAAGCCATTAACTTGACTGACTGTTCAAAACGAAATTATTGATAAGAACTCAGGGAGATACTGAAGAAAATCTCGGATGCCAAGGAGTCCATATTGCAGAGTAGAAAACTCATCCATATCAAGGGTATGGATGAAGTTACAAAGAGAGATGAGATCGAGTGCACTGGTGCATTAATCAGAACTTCTTCTTCTACACTCAGAACGACACGGTTAAGTTAGTAGAGGCTGATGCAGATTTACTAGTACAAATCGAAAAAATAAAAAATGATTCGGCTAGATGCAAGACACACAGGGGACAACTATGCTTAAAATGCGAATAAGGAGCTTATTTGTGACATTTTCTCGAATTATAAGATCTATACTTGCTTGTTTAGGTGTGAATTTCGGTGTTATCTCCTTTCAAGCGCTCATGTCCAGGAGACTGGCACGCCATAATGCAGTAATGTGGGAGCGGTTTGGGAATAGTGCTGCTGCCATAAAAAGATAGTGTTTTTTAGTCGATAGGTAGAATTCTAGAAAAGCATAATCCAACAACGTCAGTTGTTAGAATACCAGACTGAGGTATTTTTACAAGATTTTTTTAACCCACAAAAAAAAATACATCGCTGGCAAAACTAGTGCGGAACGGTAGTCATTCGGGAGAAGCCCGGGACAGTTGACATTTGGCAATCAAAATCACAAGGACTACAAGAGTAAAAAACGAAAACCTACTAGAATGTAATAGCATTATCTATCCAATAGTAGTTCACCAAAGAACTTCTAAGGTATTCCAAATAATGATATATTCTACATCAAGGGGCAGATAGGTGGTGTCTGCTATTCTGGTTACATCTGTAGCCCATTCGAGTTTTTAAATTCTTATCCATCGCATGAAGTCTCTCAGTTTACAATTTTCTCTCATACGAATTTTTGTTTCTTAAGTTGAGGTTTGGAACCTGCGATAACAGCAGGATATATGATAATGATGTTAACATGATCAGCGAAATGAGAGTAGTATGTGTAGGTACATTGCATTTCGATAGTGTGGATAAGACTTCGTTGAAAAATCCTAAACTATGTAGATATCTAAAATTTATCTGAAGATCTTCATATGCATTCGGTTATCAAACAACGATGTTTCCAGATTATTTGCGTTATAGGTGCCCAGAAATTTACATTGGTGGTGGTTACATAACGTCAGCTAGGAGATTTCCAGTGCTTCATATTTTCTCTCAAAGGCAATTAAATCATATAATTTGTTTAAATATTATACTGTGGTTCACTGCGAGTTTTAATCTCAAAGTTATCTTGCTATGGTAGTGATTTGGTATTGGATATAGAAGTGTTCGAACCACACTTTTATGCGGCAATTGTAGGGTCTTAAAGTAGTCGCTTAAGTATTTTTCAGATTTAGTCACCAAATCAGCTATACGTTTAACACAACATCAATGAGAATATCAAGAGAACTTTTGAGATGCAAAGTAGCAGTGTACGACATTATTTTAATTCAATAGCGTAGGTGTTTTCATCGCTTTGGAGTAGAAACAATAAGCGCTGAAAATCTCTTAGCTGTAGTTTGCCAATACGAACAGGACAATAAAGCAGCCTCAATCACTGGATATCTAAAAAACAATCTCCAAAATTGGCATCTAACAACTGAATCCATGTAAATGCAGTAATAGGCTATTTTATAGCCCCATAGAGCATGATAAGATTTCTAAATGCAGCGGCTAACCTGCTTCTTCCAGATCAGCTTAGAGTCCATTATGACTCCGAGATGCTTAGTTGATCCCCTGAAAGGCTGGCCGAAATACTTAATGGCCAGAAGGGTTTCTCCTCGCCTACGCCTCCTCGTAAAGAGTGCTAATTTGTTCTTGTCTGGGTTAACTCTCTCCCTGGCATTACCACTCTACCAGCTGGAATGCACGTTGCATGAGTCTTGCCATACAGTTAGTCATAAGAGCTCTAACATTAATTTATATCAGAGCTCCAGATTTTGCATCCATAATCGCGTCCATGACGAATTTGAAATCCGGGCGGGAGATCCCTTGCAAGTAGGCTCCCAGTTATTGCCCATTATGCATCCACTCATATACCAATTCAGTTCGGTAGCCTGGTAGTTTATTCGGCTAGATCCTTCATATATTCTACTGTTTCAACACCCAGCTTTCGAAGTGCACCTCTCTTGTCTTTGAGTTAATGCTGGACAGTCGACAAGAATATAAGTACAACCTGCATTCCGAATCATCTGCAAATCGCAGTAGGTGCAAATGCCTATTCGAGTGACAGTACTCTCTTAGGAGCCTTATCACAAGCCCCATGTCCTTCCTCCTAAAAGTCAGAATGACACTCATTCTAAAAGGTGCTGGATCCCCCAAAAGCCTAGAATCGTCCGTCACAGATTTCTGGCGCGCTGTCTTCTTGGCGAATGTCTATATTTGTTAATTCATTCTTCGTATGTGCATTATGCTCTATTAACTTTTCTGTGATTTGCCCTAGGATGGAAATGGTATCTATCCTAGATCTGCTCTAGTAAATATCCTATTACTTTTCGCTTATAGCTGTGGATCATTTTATTATATATGCATGATTTAGTTTTACAATCTATTTTAATTTTAGTTTGGGTTAGTTGGGCTTTAGTGTTCGCTCTAAATATCATTTTAACCTTACCGTCAGTTATTGTACTAATGGATATTTATCTTGAAACTATTTTAAATTTTGAGCAAAAATACTGACAAAGTAGATTTTATTTTTTATATACATGCCTGTACATTTTTAAATCAATGATTAGATGAAATAAATAATATAATAAATGCCTACCTTTAATCCTTTCGATAAATTTATTAACATATTATTTCCCACGATTTCCTAATGCCGCAATTCGTTTATATCACCCAAGACAAAAGCTTACTAAGCCTTTCAGGTAATGCAAACCAGTTAAAACCAATCAACTTTTTACATTCTAATCCTTTAATTTATTAATTAATTACAGCCATTAGGATACGCGTATTAAATGATCCGGTACGATTACATTAATATCGGCATTAATAACACGTAAGAGGCGTTTATGAAACCATTAGGGCTATGGGTATTTTCTAATATCGATATTCTGTAAATGGTTATTATAGATATTGGAATTGCTATTATTTGCTCATTTCACTATGAACACCAGATATCTTTACGAGTTGCATTTGTTATATAAGTATTTGTAATTTGCGTAATTATCATTTATTTATGATTAAATTATGAGATTAGAATATTAGTTGGAACACATTGATAATATCCCCAACTGTCTACTATTATATCTTCTACCCATACTTTCTTCAGCTCTTTCTCATTGCTAAGTCTATATTTAATAGCTTCATGGATCGTGGACATCTGTTATATGCTCATGTTTCCTAGCCTTCTTTCTGTTTACATGGTCTTCATTCTATAACCTTGTACATCCATCTATCATCATCCAGATATCTGGCTACCTAACTGGCCTAACGTCACTTCACCTTTACTGCTTCATTTATGATATCTCTAATCCTGGTTCTGCCTCTGATTTCGTTTCTTATAGTGTCCCTAAATAACATTCCAGTATGCCACGTTCTATTATTGCTCTGTGTGACCTTCTAAGTTAATAAACTTATTACATAGAGAGAGTTATGGTATTAAGCTCATGGATACAAATCGGTATGGCACAAGTATTATATGGAGATATCTCAATTTACCAACAGCAACTTGTTTGATTTACACTCATAGACGTTCTCAATAATTAGCTACAGATATCAGTTATTATTTCAGAATCATTATTTGTATCTTATCGTAGACCATTGATGATCCTGTACCTCCTGACTAACTTATGTAATATTTAAGTGTTCTGATGTTCACTTAAAAAATATTATCAAAATCTAAAGACAGATAATAGAAGTTCAAGATGAAAATATTATCCACATTGATTAAATTGTAATATTTACGGTAAACTTGTTGATATTTTCATACCTTGAAACTATCTTATGCGCAAATTACAAACTGGTTCTTTATATAAGAACGATGCATATTATTAGTTTTCGTGGCCCAATCGAATTTTGAATCACTTAACAATATTCGGGAGAGCTGGCCTAAAACTTTGGATTGATTCTGGATTAGACAATTGCTTCTTGGCATCCCTCTCATAATGGAATTTGTTTATTTGCAATCGTTCAAGTTATTGTGGAATGTACTAATCAATTTTCATAAATGTTCTTAATGATTTGATTTTTTTATGACAATGACACACACACACTAAAGGAATATCCTATGGCACTCGACAAGCGGTGCGTGAGCGGAGATGTTTATTAACACGGTTCTTGAATAGCCGTATGTTGTAATTTGGTGGTAACAGATGTCCTGGGAGTGAGTTTCACAGCGATGCAGAGCGCCAGACAAAAGAGTCCTTGTAAAGCGAATGTCTAGGTGATTCCAGTTGTACAACGAACAGTACGCTCTTCCCGTCTCGTTCGCAACTGTCTGACAGGTGTTACTGGGGGGAGTGGGGGGGGCGGTGTGGTGGTGGATAAGACAGGGATATCTTGGTCACATGTCTGCGGTGTTCTAGACTATCCAGATCCCAAATCAACTCCGGATCGCTGACGACACGCACAGCTCTCTTCTGAATGGAATCCAGCAGCTTTAGGGTGTGCTTTGGTGCGGCACCCGAGATGTATGAGCAATATTCTAAGCACGGTCTTATGTACGCTTTGTAGAGCAGGAGCAGCTGCCGCGGCGTATATACAGTTCTTAGTTACGAAATAGCGCACCAAGCTTGTGCGACGCTGATTTTCCGATGTTAGCAATGTGGTTATGCTAGGACATATTGCTATTGACTGAGACACCCAGTAGTCTGATTTGCGAGAATTGAGGAATGGTCGATCCTGCCATAATGATGTCAGGGCCCGCCATATTGGTTTTCTTGGTAAACGTGGCTGCTTGGGTTTTTGCTGTATTGAACTGGACCAACTTTCTGTCGTCTCAAGTTCGAACTTTCTCCAGAGCTTGATTAATTGTGGTAGTCTGCTCCTGGCTGTGGTGATAAGTCTCAGTCGCTGATAAAGGTTTTTCTAATGTAAATTGGGAGACAAGGGTACTGCCATCTGCAAAACTGTATACAGGATTATTGGTTTCGGTAAGTAGGTCATTAATATAGGTAAGAAATAGAGTTGGTGAAAGTATTGCGCCCTGAGGTACCACCGCATTAATGGTGAATGTGTCTGAGATGTGTCCATCAATAGCAAAGTACAGAGATCGATCCTTAAGGAAACTGACAAGCCAGCTGCAGAGAGTGGCTGGCAGTCCGAAGAACGGCAGTTTGTTGAGCCATTTGTCATGCCAAACTCTGTCGAATGTGTTCGAAATATCCAACGCAATGGGCGTGGTTTTCTTGCCTTTTTAGAACAGGTTGAACTCGAGCGACTTTCCAAGAAGATGGGTAAATATAGTTCTTTGAGGATTTTACGGATATCACGGTGATGAAACTTAATTTCTGTCATGGTAAAGTTGATGTTCGATATGGTGGGGAGAGCCTTGCCTTGCCTTGGGGGACGTTTAAGGTATAGTGCGATGAAAATATTTTGGCGAGTATGTTTGCGCTTTTTTCTTGCCGCGTTCGTCTCTCAAAGGTGGGAGAGACATTTTTGTATAGTTTACTTGCTGCCTTTGCTACCGACCAGAAATTTCTGGAGCCACTGGGGCATCGCAAATGTTTATCTATATATGAATGTAACCAATTTTTCTATTCAACAGCGTGCAAGAAAGAAGTTATATATCACTACAGTCAAATGCCTTTTGAAACTCGATGGAAGATCTAAGGTACTGAATCTTTTCGACAATTTCTGGTTGTTATTTTAGTACTGTATTTGAAGAAAATAGTTCTATTTCTATCAGCCTAGAGAGCAGACTGGTTTTAGAAATGCATACGGGCTACAGGACTATTTGCAAACAATTAAAACCTAGATCGAATTTCACTGGAATATAATACATTGTCTGTACTAGTATCTCTGGACGTTAAAAACACTTTCGACATCATTGAACTGACAGTGATACTATTGACGTTAGAACAGAGCAGAATAGTTCGCAAATACACCAAATTGATAAAACATGATTACAGTAACGCAACACCATGAGTCAATCTTTAAGAAATTACAAATGCTTATAGAAGAAAGGAAGGAATTACAAGACGACACTATTTCCACAGAACTCTTTGAATCTGTGTTAGAATACGCATACAGCTCTGTTACCAATTTTGACTCATCTTATTAACCTTTCATTTGCCGCTGGGACTTTCCCAAAAATAATTAAAACAAACACAATAGTACCGATATATAAAAGGGGAGATTGCTGTTTGGCACAAAACTATAGGCCGGTAGACCTGATTTCGGTTTTTTCCAAGATTTTCGAGTACGCGATTTTGAGTAAACCCTCAAGTTTTTCGAATCTCAAAATATTCATTCCCAATGTCAATTTGAATTTAGACGGGGACGCACGACCTCGTCTGCAATACAATATTTTTATAATAAATTAATAACTCACCTTGAGAATAAGCAATGCCCTGCTGGGATCTTTTGTGATCTTAGCAGGGCTTTTGACTGCGTTAATGTACCTCTTCTTATGGTAAAGCCAGAGTTGTACGGAGTAAGGGGCAGGCCTTTTCTTTGTTGTCCTCTTTTTGCCTCAACGGGAACAGTATGTGTCACTGGCTCCACCGAACCAGGGTGCTATAATTCAAGCACGTTAACAGTTGATGTGGGAGTTCCCCAGGGATCAGTGCTTGGGCCCTTCTTATTTATAACCTACATTAATGACTTTTTTCGCAGTATTGATCCTAATTGGACAGCAGCATTATTTGCGGATGATTCGTCATTTGTCGTGTCAACAAAAAAAATATGAAATGAAGGGAGACTGTAATGCTGGTCTTGGGGTTCTCTTTAACTGGTTTAGTAACAATCTTCTGCATTTAAACATCTCTAGAACCACCTATATGAGGATCCATACTGCACAAAACCAAAACAACTTAGATATTTCAATCAAAGTTGGGGACAGTTCAATATCACGTTCTGCCACAACCAAATTTTTGGGTTTGATTATAGACGAAAATTTGCATATTAGTTTGTGTTTTATGATAAGAAATTTAAAAACTGTCTTGTCTCAAGCGCAGCTGCTTAAGGTGTATAATGACTAAGTGAATTCAAGGCTGCACTATGGAATCTGTTTCTGGGGAGCATCTAGTGCCGCCAAAGTTATCTTTGCAAGCCAAAAAAGGGTTGTTCGATGTATGTTGGGCATAAAACCAACTAAATCATGTCGCGGTAAATTTAGATTTTTTGGTATACTTACACTGACTTGCATATTCGTTTATGAAATCTGCAAATATATTTTTGAGAACAAATCCCAATTTGCTTGTAATAATAGTGTCCATGACCATTTCACAGGCAAAAGAAATGAATTTCGGTCAGTAAAGTGTAGACTTAATGTAAGTAAAGATTCTCCATAACAGCTTATAAAGCTTTTGCCTATTTCTATAAAGAATGCGCCTAATATGAATACTTTTAAAAGGCATCTTAAATATCGCTTAATAGAGAAAGAATATTATGAGTTCGATAGTTTTTTAAATGACTTTGATTAACCCATGTTTGTTTGTTTTTTGTTTGTTTGTTTTTTTTTGTTTGTTTTTTTTAATGACTTTGGTTAACCCTTGTTTGTTTTTTTTTTGTTTTTTTTTTCTGTTTATACACATTTTATATGCACTGCTAATTGGAGTGTTTTAAAATAAATTGTAATTTACCACTGTACAGGGTGGCTCGTTTTCGT
>MU182868.1:0-39314 GCA_016904865.1 Pissodes strobi | reverse complement strand
TATTATTATTATTATTATTATTATTATTATTATTATTATTATTATTAAAGGACTAAACTGAAACAAAAACTTTGTGAACAATGATGGGGAATATTTAAGTCATTTGCGTTTTGCCAATGACATTGAGATAATAGCTGGCAACTTTGGTATGGCCCAACAAATGTTTAAGAAACTACAATTATTAGCAACAACAAGTGAAGGCATTGATATTAACTATCAATCGAATTGAAAAGAAACAGAACAAGTTTACAATTACAGATACTTAGGCATCATATAAAACTTGACAGGGACAATCAGACTCCACGGTATAAGTTTGTTATGGTGCCAAAACGCTCACATCAAGAAAATAATGAGCATATAAGCTTAGGGCGGTGCAAAGATCAATGGAAAGGTTGATGTTGGGGATTGCAACAAAAAAAGGGATTCCAAAAATAATTATGGGACAAAAAACGCAGGTGGATATTACTAGCTGAATGATGATGATGATGATGATAAATCAGATAATAAAATCTCTCGCAGTGGAAACTATAGCCAACATACCAAATGGATAATGACATGACACTATACTTCTAATAGTCACTTCTCTTAAACTTCGTTTATTAAATGACAGCAAATGATTTATCTCTGCCGAGAGCATATTAACGACAGAAAAATGTTTTCCACAAACTAAAGTTTTAAAACATATTAACAGGGAATACAATTTTATATCCGAACTTTTAGGAAAAGTTCCTTCTAATATTGAGGTTGACACTTCCTAGGTGACGTAGCATTAATTGATTTATTGCACATGCTATTACCTTATTCCGACATTGTTACATATTTGGCAATATTAAGCACGGATTGTATTACTATAAATAACAAATAAACATATTGTTAAATAAAAATACATACGTTCGGGATGAAATATGCCAGTCCTCTAGAAAGTATCTTGCCTGGAACCGAATAACACATTACGTTTCACTGATAAATTGCAGCAATGAAAATTCGTGATGTAACTAACAGCTTAGCAAAATATAAGTGAAATCGGGTTTACCTCATTTTATTCATTTAACTTGTCCCCTGGGGCTCTTACCTAAATTCGTAAACTCTATGAAAACCTAAGCAAAGAATAGTTAGGTCATCCGAGATCGTACTCGATGCTGTACATACCTTAGGCTGGTTAGTTAGAAAGACCAAGCAGCAACACATATTTGTTGAAAGATCCTAATATTGAACAAAAACATATTTTCCGGCAGTAATATGGTTTTCTTCTAGACTGTTCCAGAAATGTAGCTGAATTTGAGTTAGGACATTGAACCAGCGGATTAAAGGTGAAAGTCATGCTTAATAATTATTTTCGATGACCGAGTCATTGGTCGTATGAAGAGAATCATGCAACTTGTACCGCGGCTGGTAGAGAGGCAATGCCATGGGGAGGAGCTCAGAGTGGACCCAGACAAAACCAAATTAGTACTCTTTACGAGGAGGCGTAGGTTGAGAGGAACTCTCTTGGTCATGATCTTATTCGGGGGGCCTTCAAGCTACAATGGGTCAACTAAGCATCTTAGCATTGTCTGTTATTTATGTGTTCGTTCTGATATTTATAAGGTAAGTCTTTCTGGTTTAAGTTTATCATAGGTTGCTAAGGCACTTTCACTACTTTTTAAAAATCCCCAAAAACTATCCCTTTACTGGAAATTATGATACTTCACTCGTAAATTCGACTCTCTCTACTTTTAGTAGCCCCCAGATGCCGTATACCTGTGCATGCGTCCACCCAGGTTAGGTAAGGACCTGATCGCCCTAAACCTGTGTCCAGGTGTTCACAGATATGGGGGTTGTGGGATAGAACTAGAAGTGTACGCACCTGTGTGCTGTACCGCAACTAGACTAAGCGGAATTGAGAGACCGGAAGGCCTGATCAACTTGGCGTTTGCCTGCGTATTTATATGTTACAAAATGCTGATGGCTGCATCATTAACGATTACGATCGTTCCCGTCGACCGCTCAAGTTGTTTATAATTAATAGTGAATGTTTATATAACATTTGTCAAGTTCAAGTTCAAACTTAGGACAGGGTGATATTTAATTAATGCTTTTAAGTAGGGTGGGTTCTTATGCAAACGGCCATATCTAGGGCTCAATTTGGTGAATTCCGAGACTTATTACCGGGATATTATTACGTTCGCATTAATTGGCGATGTAGATTGAAATTTGTCGGCATATTCATTATGTTCACACTTTCAACCGCCAGAAAGAGATAAATGGATGACAATCGAGCCACTGATATTTCCATCCCTTTTTACCTAAATTTGAAAGATAAAAGTTTTTTTGCGCTTGCTACTTAAGATTATGAATTTATGTTATAATTTTTGTTCTGTGATTTAGCTGTAAGGATGGTACTCACCGGGGCTCTTGAGAGATTGACTGATTTGCCGCCCCTACACCTATTTCTGGATTAAGGTCTGAATACAAATTGAAAAATCTCGGTTATCTAAGGGAAAATAATAGCCCGATGAGACATTAAACGACAGATAAATATCCGTAACTCTTAATGAGGGTGGAAGATATACAGTCCACCTTCAAATCAATCAAACCCTACAGATTTCACATACCCGATAGGGATACGGGGTGGTGGAGGTCGAATCGCAATCCTCTCCCGGTTAATAGAATAGTCTGTTACACGAACGGCTGCAAAATAAGTCGTGGTACTGGGGCGAGTGTGTATAGAAAAAGCACGAGTACGAAACTTCCGTTTGCTTTTGGGACTGGTGCAACCGTGTCCCAGACCGTGGTGTGTGCGATCGTTAAATGCGGAGAATCTGCCAAGAGTCTCCAGAGAGTAGGACACCTACATCTGCTCTGCGCTACTGTTCGAGTGCAGGTACATCTTGAAGGCCCTGGCCGGACATAATAAGGTCAGACTTGTCTGGGTTACTTTGGGGGAGGCTGATCGACATTGGACGCATTACGTTGCGTCGTCCTCAATGTGTCTAATGGGATTTTAGCATGTAATACGTGTGTCCTACAGTACGTCTGCTGCCATCCTAACGAACGCATTGAATGTGCGGTTTTAGAGTCTATGACGGGCTACTAGAGGAATGATGCGGGCTGGGCTACTCTCGGGTGAACTATAGTCTTGGGCCTTGCTGTCGTTTGAGTCGGTATCTACAACTGCTATGGATCAGGAGAGATCTGGAATATAGGTGGTGTTATGTTATCGCTGAATATCCAACATACGGTAGTAGAAGGAAAGTGAACTTTGGGTGCTGCTTCATGATCTCAGATAATATAAGAAAGATATAGCAGAGGAAGCTGTGTGCTTTTGTTAGGAAGGCTGAATTGGTGTAATATTAATTACTTATATGTAAATCTTAACTGAATCTCACTTTGATTGTACCAGCATAATCTGTTTCATACAGATATTTGTAAGTTCCAATTCGTTTTACTATTACTTGCATTTATATTGACTCGCCACAAAATGGTGGTTATAGAAGCCACACAAAATAAAACAAATAATTATAATTGAGGAAGTTGCAAAATCAGACTAGACAGACAATCTGGAAGAACACGAGACAGTACATAATTGTGTTATTCATATTCTTATAAAGTTAAAACAGAACTTTTTTTAATGTTTCAATCTTGTCAGAAGTTTTCCGACTTTTGCTATGATTTTATGCAGCGGTTATCTCGGCGTTTGAGTATTATGTGATGGAAATGCCCGTTACGAAGCATCGCATTACGAAATTGGAATAGGGGAGAATCGGCTCACTACCCCCCGAATACATATTTCGAGAAATAGCTTAGGGTGAAGTGAGAATTCATATTTGTTTTGCGGACCGACCGGTCCGGTTGTTTTTGGCGAAAGAGTCATAGCCATTATCCTTCCGGATTTTATTACTTCCTTAATATTTTCTTGGAATTTATAAATCAGTGCTATTTTTATATTAAATAGCTCAGGAGCTAACTCAAATTATTTCAGATTTGTAATGTTTGTGTCTATATTTCGTTCTACTTTTCTGCAAAAATTATTAGTGTGACAATGTGCTTTCTCTCTCGGCAAAATTCCAAAAACCTTTGGCAGATAAAATAATATAAATGCTTTTTATAGCAATTAAGACTATTTACACAAATACATTAGTAGTGTATTATTGAGAGTGAGTCCTCAGGGAGGGGGTAATTTACCTCCTCCGGGAGAATCTCCTCTCATGGTAAAAAAAAATTTTGCTTTCCTGAAGAGCATTAATATATTTGTTATCCTTGTATACTTTAAACATAAAACATGAGAAGGTCTCTCTCATGATGAAAGGGGAGTTGCTCTCGTCAGCAAATGAGGAGTTACTCTCATATTAAAACAAATAGCTCATGTATGTTGACCCTGTGTTATATCATCTTTCAAACGACCCTGACTTTTTCCCCTTCCGTTTTAAATATGTTTAATAAAACTAGCAGCTCCGCATTTACTTATAAACTATAAAATTTAGTGTTGACGTTTATGTCATCCTCATAAGATCAAGTTTTTAAATAAGATGGTGTCTCATTCAGTCGGTTAGAGTTGTATGAATTAACAGTTATGATGAAATCAATAAACAGTGATTTTGATGAGTATGTGAAAAAGTTACAAGAAAAATTAAGCCAATTTAACTCAGTTATTTTTTGTAATTATATGCATAGTTGACTAGAATATATTGCCTTTTATTGAGAGTTATCACAACGTTATTCACAGCCTGTTTCCATTTGTGATCAATATAAACACTTTTGTTTTTATACGTAATTTAATCAGAAGCAAGGCACAGTTTAATCGGTAAGACTACTCTACTGAACCTTGCTCTAATACCATTGATGAAAAAAAAAGAAGAACAACCACAACAATGGATACCCTCAATTTGAATAAAAGCTTAATTTCTATACAAAAATACACTTATAAAACACAAACTCCACCAATTAATCAAAAGTATGATCTCACTAAAACCAGCCATGTCTGGATAAATCGAGATGTTCAATATTCTGAATGTGAAAGTTGAATGAAACAACTTTAGAAAATAGTTAGAATCATAAATTAGGATTTTTTAAGATTAAGTAAATTCTTTTTGTAATACACTTTGAATTTGTTCTCGTCGACCTGGGTCAATCTATCAGGTAATGAGTTATACACTTTAATCACTTGAGGAGGCATGGAAATTTTATTGCAAAACCTAATATTGCGTATGTAAATATTTTTTGCAAGGTGGGATTTTTTAAAAAAATGTCATTAAGAAATTTCCCATGTGTAAAGCATTTTGAACCTTTTGTATAGGATTTCTATCAACATTATCCAAAAGTCACACAAGTTGAAGTAAGACAAGGCAATTGATTCCCAGAGTTTTACGTAGAGAAAAACTAAAAATTTATCGACTGTTAGATAATATCAATCTCTTCACATGCTCTTTAAACCACTTGTATGTATCAAGAATTATACCAGAATTCTTTGGTGATTTAACTTTAGGGAACCCCATTCCGTCAAGATTGATATTGATGTTTTCCTTCAAAAAATTTACACAATTTTAAGTATCAAAGAGCATTACAGATAATGATTTTGAAGGGTTTAACATTAACCCAAGGAGAGCAGTTTTAAAATATCAAGATCTTCATTTATGAGCTTTGGAACATTTAAGTAATGTTGTTGATTAAAATGGATGTAAACTGCATTGGTTTGAACCATACAATGTTTTAAATATTAAAACAGAGGATTGCCCCTGAGGCATTCCAGAGAGAATTTGTACTTGATGCAATCAATCAATATTACAGAAGATTAAATATGACCGTATAAAATTCAGTAATGCAGTAGCATTTTAACTCAGCTAGAAGGAATTTGTGATTAAGCTTGTCAAAAGCTTTTAAAAAGTCCAAAAGAACTAAAACGCCAATAATTTCTTGCCAAAAGCTTACATTACATCATCGGTGATTCTGTATAATTAAACGGATGGGCTTTATACCCTCTTATATTCACACGGGCTCTCCGCAATAATACTACTCGTAATACTATACAAAACTTTCTTAAAATTTTATGAGGTATAGGCAAGATACTCATAATTTGAAGGTAATTTAAATCTAAGAGGTTTTTGATATAGGCTTTCCTATAACGGTCTTTCACTGATTGGGAAAAATAACTTATTTCTATGCAAAAGGTAATTATGTGCGTAATGCATTTATCTATAAAAGGACTGCAATATTCTAACATCGTGGAAGATACCCCATCTACACTAGAAGCATTAGCATGAATGGAATGTATTATTCTGTGATCCTCTGCAACGGGAGAACTGTAAATGATTATTAAACATTTTACTGTCATATTAGCTCCAGCACTGCAGTCTGCAATATTTTGCAAACACACACCAAAAAATTCAAGAGAAATTGTAAATAACGCGAGAAATTAACGCATGCGTTTATGAACCTTAAACGTGCAACGGTCAGCATATTTTATTATATAAATACTCAAGCGAACCATCAGTTCGACAGGCTTTGTTTCTTACCCAATCGTGTTCACTACATCACACATGTGCGTAATGTTTGGAGGATCCAAACCTGCAACCTAATTCCCTAAAACTGAGTTTCGCAGCACACATGTGCGTGGACTTGGGGTTACCCAGCTAAGGTAGTAAAGTAGAATCTACGATAAATTTGTCAAAATTTTGAAAAAGATAAATTCAAAGTATAATCTGTCGAATAGTTAAAAAAGTGCAGTGTAGACTCTGAGTGAAATTAAGCTAATTTAATCTTCCCTCGAAAATGTTCAAATATCTACCTAAATTAAACAGCAAGAGCTAACCATAAGGAGAACACAACGCAACTCTTAAACTTTCTATAAACAGTGACCAAGGCTTTTAAAAGTGATTGTTAGTATACCTCAACACAAAAGATAGGCGCATTATCATAATCAAATGAACTGCAAATTCATTAAGATTTTGACCAGTAGACATTTCTATTGTTTTCACCAAAGTGTCTTCTTTATCATCTCTTCTCACTTGATGTAGATCGATGCCTAATCCGAGCTACATAACCTGCACTCCCACCAAGGCGTGGCGTCTCGAAATACAGTTCGTGACGATATTAGAAGATTTTCAGGGATTCATTTCTAAATATGTAGTATTTTCATATTTTCCTTGTTACCAATGAAACAGTAAAGTTTTCCAAACGTTTATAATTTTCCCAATCAGGTACTGCCCTAGTCCTTTTAAATTCCTATAAGGCTTGATCCCTTTGCCTCATGCCTTTGTTCCCTTAGTAAAAAAAAATGTAAACTAAAGCTTAGATAAGAGGTTGGGTTCTAGGAAAGCAGTTAGCAATTTAAAATGAACAGGACACTTCCGCTTCGTCTCCGGTCGAGTCAACGCGTTCCGTAACGTCTCTCTGGGCGCCATTGGCACATACCATTGGGCGGGGCGACACGTGGTATTTCTCCCCGAGGAAGAATCGGGCGTCCTGGCCAAGAAAAATCCCCACTTACGCCGGTAACCCAGGCCGAGGGGAACCGGATGTTGCCGTGGGACAAATTTTGTCTGTGCCGTTCATAAGGTTAGCCAATCTTGTGCTGTTCAAAAATTTTAATTTTTGTCAAATTGGGTGGCCGTAACATGGTTTAGAATCAGATAAGGCCACTGTCACTCCCGAATAATGTCACCGATCAACAAGGGTGTAACGTATCTGGGAGAGTCGCTCCAGCTCTAGCTAAGCCCAGACGGTGGTGGTGCTGGCAAATTGCCTTGTAGAAGTTAAGCAGTGCCATTCCACCCTCTTGAAAGGGGGTTCAACAAGTCAAGTTAAATGATCAGCATATGACATGATGACAGTAAGTATAATCTCAATAATTATATATTGACGAATATTCTAGTTGGGTCTACATCGTAGATGATCTTACGTCGCATATCTACTCATCTTCAGATATCGTGATCAATTTCACAAATTGACGCAACTCATGTTTATAATGTAAGAGGAGAGCGTTTTATAGTTTTAGGTTTTTCAGCTTTGGTGGAGTCACCAAATTGGCACTTGTGCTATCTAAACCCTAAGGCCTCAGGGTGTAAATTGCGTGTTTTATGAAAATGATATATACCCGTTCTTTCTATTCATATTACTTGAAAAGTATTTGAAATTGAGTTATGCCACTCGTGATATTATAGAGCAACCCTTCGGCGCTTCGTGATTTTGCAACGGTGTAATTTTAAAAATGCAAAGAAGCAAGAAAACTGAAGAGAAACTTAAGAAACTAAGAGGAGAAAAATACTGAATTGCCAGGCATATAAAAGAAATGGGTAGCTTGGCATCGTTGGGTCCGCCGTGTCCCTATAATTGCAATGGGAAACTTTGAACTATATGTATTATATATAAAAAAACTTGAATAATTATTTTACATCTAAACAAGTCCGTAAATAACTCTTCCGAAAACTGAGAAATGCGAGAAGATTAATTTAATATTGTGAGTTTCAGCAGCTGCATATATTATTTGCTCCTTTACTTTAACTCTTATAAGCCTTTCAAAAGATATCAGAAACGTAATCCTTGTTGGGGGATTATTTTAATATCTCTCTTAATTTTACCAAGATTTGTTTTAATTGCTCTCTGCTGATCACTTTTTAAGAGCTGCAATTATCATTTAAAAATTATATAACGTAATGAGACAATGGGATTGGAAATAACCTTATGAGCTGAAAACGACAGGTTCACATAAATAATTTCGTCTGATGGTAAAACATTGCCACGTAAATGACGCTGCACTGCGGTGATTTGATTCGTTATTTATTAGTAGTTACGTAGCAATTTCCAAAGTAACGAGAGTAATGAAATGGTATGAGGCAGAGGAGTTAGTGATGAAATTAAGGGGGATATTAAAAGGTATTAGGTCTTATTCTTTGTACTAAAGTTTAATTTATAGCTCGAATATTAACTGTGGAGCAATAATTGTAAACTTGATAGATTTGAGACATAAGGTATTTATATAATGGTGTATTACATAAGCACATAAGTCATTATTTTGTAGCACTATGACACTGGGGACCTAAAGCATAAGTTCATATGGTGACATTCCAAACCAACGCTGAAGGTCACTTCTTACTATGCATTTTTGATTTTGTTTATTTTAATACGTATAGTAAACATATGCGCAAGGCACAAGTCATATAATCACGTATGGTGAAGACAGAAATGTTATCGTCCTAGGACCGGACCACCCCACATTCCTCTTAAGGGGTAGGGGAATTCAGAACATCTTGAAGAGCGTGCAACACGACATGGAGATAGAGACCATAGTCGAAGGGACAGATCACAACCCTATGATGCTCAATGTTAATCTAAGACTTGGAAGATCCAACCTAAGAACCAAAAAGATGACCAAATGACTTATACACCAGGATGGCATCAAGGAGTCTCTCGAAATAAGACATATATATATGCAGCAGCTAGAATTGAAAGTAGGAAACCTGGAAAATTACATCATCCATGCTTTCAATAAATAGTACTGCTCTAGAAGACCTCTCCAACAGCCGAAGACATGAGGATCTCTGTGACGAGATTAAAGGCATGATTCAAGCAAACAGGAGACTAAAGCGCATTTATGCAAGAACACACAGAGAAGAGGTCAGAGGGACATTAAATCAACATAGGGACATCCTAAAGACTCAAATCCAGGCGTATAGAGATGTCAAGTTTCGGCAAACAAGACTTAGAGAGCTGAACGTCATGAATCAATAAGCCTGGCAAATGCGGAGAGAATTCCGTAATGCCAAAACTCCGATTGCGGATGCGAGGAAGGCGGAACTGTTCGCCGAAACTTTTCAAAGCCAAAGCAGATTAAATGTGCATCCTGACGAGGAAGGTAAACTACACGAAGACGCCCAACACAGAGTCAGGCGCCTTGAACAGAGACATATTCAGCCTAGATATGATGTATCAATCTCGCCAGACGAGGTTGCAAAAATCATAAAAAGACTGAAGATCAAAAGCACCAGGTGCTGCAAAATCAGGAACCTGATACTTAAAAACCTCACAGCCATGGCTAACATCATCAACGCGATTATAAGACTTGGCCACTTTCCTGATCGGTGGAAGGAGGTTTAGGTGATCGTAATACCTAAATTAGGTAATGATAAGTCCTATCTTGAAAATAACAGACCCATCAGTCTTCTCTCAGCTATGAGCAAGGTGGCTGAAAGAGTGATCCTGAGAAGACTCAACGACGAATCCAACGAACTCGATGCTATCTCTTGCTTCCAATACGAATGCAGGAAGGGACACTCGACGAAGATACTACTTCTAAAAGTAGTCGAGAATATAACAGGCGGTTTCAACAACGGCCAAGCGACAGGGGTGATCTTCCTAGACGCAGAAAGAGCCTTCGAGAGAGTATGCATCACGGGTTGTACTATAAAATGATAGTTGGGAGCTACTCGGACCGGATCATCAAGATCATAAGAAGCTACCTAACAGACAGGAAAATTCATATAAAAATTAAAAGCAAAACATCTAAATCTAGGACACTTGACGCAGGAGTACCGCAATGCTCAGCCCTTGAACCATCCCTGTACTCAATATTCATACATGATATGCCATCATTTGACGACGCGCAAATTTCATTGTATGTTGACGATACAATACAATTTACTCATACTGACATAAGGAGAGTAAGCACTGTGCTACAGGAGGCAATTGACGAGCTTATAAACTAGTTGACAAATTGGAAGATCAAGGTTAATGAGCGCAAAACGCAGGCCATATTCCTCCACAGGAGAAGAGTGGCTGCTGGACCGCACATACGGATAAATAACATCAACGTACCTTGGAACACGGAATTCAAGTACCTTGAAGTGCACCTGGACCGTGACTTGACATAAAAAGGCACATCCAAGCGGCAAGAGACAAAACCAAGGGAGTAATGGCTATGCTAAATCTCATGATGAGAAGCCATAGCCAAATGTCACTTAGGACAAAGCTCACTATGATAAAGACGATAGCTAGGCTTCAACTGACGCATGGTTCAATAGCTTGAACGCAGCAAAATCCTTCATAAAATTGCTCAGAGGAACAGATAACAAGCATGGCAGGTGGCGCACCTTGCTTCGCCAGAAATGCCGACCTGCAGGCAGACCTACACTGACAACCACTAGAAGACTTTATAGTCAATAAGGCTAGGCGCGTATTCTTAAGAGCAGAGAACCTTGCCGATGAAGAACTGAGGCAGGCAGTAGATTATAATCCAGATGAGGAAGAAGACGCAGGTGGGCCACACATAGAAGATTAATTGTGTGACCGCACAAAAACGACCAGTGCTAATTAGCACAGAGCAGAAGTGGAGTAACATCCAATCCTTCTCCCTATATCTCAACTAGGGAAAGACGACGACGCCACAACCTACGCGAGGTGTGATCTTAGCAATCACAGCGAGACATCTACAATAGGACGACCAGAAGCTAATAGGAGCCAATCCCGGAAGTCAGCAACAATAATAATGGTTCAATTTCTTTATCTATTATTAATTTTTCCAAAATAGTCCCTCACTACAGTACTTATTTTATAAGGCCCTAAAGTCCTGGTTATTGCAAACATAAAACTTGTGTACTTGGTATGGCTGGATTCCATTTTTCATGAGCTTTTAAACGACCCCCACAAGACAATTGAAAAAAAAAGTTGGGGCAACTTGAGGTTAGGGATTGAGATTTTTTTTTATTTAAGCAAAAACAGTGAAAAACACAAAATCAGTTACCGTGTTTCAGCATTTTTGAAAACATTGCTTCCTCAATAAAATATGAATTTTATTCCAGACCTTTGGTCATCCCTGCATAAGTTTTATATAGTTTTCTAAATTTATTTTTCTGAATTAGGAATTAAGATTAAAACTTAAGCATTAGAAGTTAATACAATTAACTAATAATAATTAATAATTACGAATAACGAAGTTAGGTTGGCTAGAATTTCTTAAATTTCAAAATTCTTAAAATTGCAAGTTATGAATTCAAGACAAAAAATTTTTGAAATAAGTTCTTAGTCAACATCAGATGGTGCTAAGGTAGTTTCTAACATTCCAATATCAGAAGTTTATGAAATATAAATAAAAAAATGACCCGGCCAAATTTATTTTCAAAAAGTTTCACGGATTTTTTCATATTCTTTATTTATTTTTCATGCAAATTATATTTCTTAAAGCCAATCTCGGCGTAGGTCTGTACACGTAACGATGAATCACTGTTAGGATATTACGGATATTTGCTTTACTGCAATATATGTGACATGTGCATTTCTGCACCAACTTCTTGTCAAATCATGATTTTTTTTCGGGATAGCACCTTCTAGACTTTACAATTAGAAAAAAGTTTATCTTTTACAAGATTTTCCAGCAGCTACAAATATTATCAGCTTTATTATGAAATTCAGTAATATTAATTCTCGACGGCCCGAATTCTTAAAAGGCACTTGTTTAATGATCCCCACCCAGTAAATTAACGAATGACACGACTCTTTTTCACATTCGTTCGCGGAATTGCAATAAAGCCAAAGCGAAAAGCTTTAATATTTTGATTTATTGCGACTTTAGGCGGGCTCCTAAAATATTTTGATGTCTATATTAATCTCAAAAGGTTTTTTATTATTTTTTAAAGTTCGCTTTCTGCTGATCAAGTTTTAAGTGCTGCATCACGTTGTTGAAAAGCATATGATGTAAAAAATTATAGGGGGCTCGAAATGCAAGGTCATTATTTTTTAAAAGAAATTTCTAATTGTATATTAATGGTGTTTTTCTGAAAAAGTAATTTTCATTGGGACTGAATAGATTAATAAAAACTACGGGATATTTTTCAACCATATCGTGCCTCGTGAGTGAGAGTTTTGTTTCGGCAAAAAAAAAGGGATTCGCTAACTTGGCTTAATATGAGAGGAAATGTATGTAAAAGTATAGTAGTGTGCTCTTGCATATCATGCGAATGGTTTGGGAGAATTAGTCATTAGCAAAAAGAAGCAGAATCATACCCTCCTATCCAAAAACTTGAAGCAAATCCATGAATAATAGAGGTTTTACTCAACTAAAACTATTTTATATGAATAAAAAGTAAAAGTTTGAATTAAGAGAAAAATTTAATTTAAAAATCTAGAGTAGTTGGGCATTTGGGAAAAATTAAGTATTATGAGCCTCGTCCTTTAAGCGCTTTCAAGAGTTGATTTTATTATGAGGAAAATCTAGCTAACCCTCTTCAATATAAAATTTCTTAGGACCTTCCAATACGTCATAAAGTTATGGCAGCATTTCCTAAACCCATTTAGCAAACTTACCAATAGATGCGAACGGCAGCTAGTATTACTATGTGCGTGGATCTTTCGGCATAGTTTAATAAAGCTATTAGGCGCCACCTAGTTAACTGAGACGCAACCAGGAAAAATTTAAAATGTTATTAAAACCTGAAAAGCAGCTTTTCAATAAGACATAATATTTCCCCAAAATAAATACTACTTTTTCCCTACTATGAATGAGATCACTTGATATAAAAAAAAACAATTACACAGTACAATTTACATCATATGTATACACAATAAAGCTATACAAAAGAAGCCCTTAGATAATATTGACCATTATAGACAATCGTGTCAGATATAAACTGTTCATTCTGTGTATCAATTAATAGGTTACTAAAATGATGAGTTGGTAAATAGGCCACAGGGTTTAAAATTCATGACTTTTATTCTACCGCAAGGATATAAAATAAGACATGTGAAACTAGTCACTTAATATGTAGAAAATCTATCTACTAAACTTTTCCAAGACAGTCTTACAAAAAAGTAAATGATATTACTTAAAAATAATGAAGTTGGTATTTCTAATCTTAAATAATTCTCCAAATTAATACCAGTATCAGTATAATATGGTTCATGCATCTCCAAAGCACCTCAAATCATAACCTCACTTTTCCAAAGATTGGTACACAACATTAAACCGATGATAAGCAACAATAAGGGCATAACACTCAAGGGGTTATTTTAACCCAAAACACGGAAAAATACGTATTGCAATTAAGGGAAAGCGATATGTGTATGCGAAAGCGGTACCCGTGGAGAGGACTTTAAAAAGAATTGTTTGTCTTAACAAAAAATAAATATCTAACATTGAAAATATTTCTCATAACTAGTTTCTCATTTTACCTATAGAACTATTTATAGGGTCTATTATCTGGTAATAGCCAGTGGAACAAAACAAATAGTGTCAATTCTAGAGACTTCTTCAAAATCAATAATTGTCAATTCCAAGGATCGGCAATATGAAAGCAACAACAACATAGATTCTTCTAAAAATATTGGAAACTGCAATTAATTTCACTGAAGACAGCATGAAGATTTTGTGACTGACCACGTGGAGGTGGGTTTCTCATAGCTTGACAAAAACTTTTAGGAAGCCTTCATATCACTGACACTGGTTAGGGTCGAAATACATTAACGTAACAGAAATACCATAAAATAATGACCCTAATTATTTCAACCAGTCCACGAGGCCCCTAAAATATAAAGGTTCCACAAAGGAGAGGAGATAGACCTCTCGACCCGTCAGGTCTTCGGCGTAAAAGGAAAGCCCGGATCTCTCACGGAACGAATTTCAACACCGTCACCTCCGAAATATTTTTGCCAACTTAACTTAGTTGAAAAAATGAACCCAAGCGCATGATGATGCACATAACGTGCCAATCGAACTTCTGCTCTAAACCAAATTCGCCAAGCAAGTAATTATGCCTTAAAAATCTGCAGGAACCCGTTACCTGGGACTGTCAATTCGATTGAAACTGTCAAAATCATATGCGCCTGACACTTAATAAATGAAAACACGAAATCTCCTCGAACGACGAAGTAAACAAAAAGATATAATATGCCGAAACACAATTAGATAAATGAATTAAAATATACATTAGATGACTCTTATGATCTACAAATAGTTTGAGGTAGGTTTTGCAACTAATTGGCTTGATATAATGAACAAACCCAATGTTACATTTGTGTCGAAAACAGTTTTTATTAACGTTTAGATTAAAGCAAAGCTTGTGAGCATTTTCTTGAGTGATAAAAAAAAGAGTTAAAACATTAGAATCTATGAAGACAACATCTAGCAAATTGAACTAAACAACCAGAGCCTTTGATAGATATTTCCGGAACTAGTCGACCAATTGCTACTCAGAAAGGGACAAAAATCAGACCTGATATTATTATCATATCATAAGTATCTAGTACATCATACTGAGGCATAAATATAAATATAGAAAGTATATTCAATATATTCCAAGCTAAAACAAGATAATGTATTTTATACATTACATATATTGGAATAATCCAATCTAAATTAGGTTTGCAAACAAAAATAAATATAAACCAAGCAGAGCTGTTGCATTTGTTTATGCTAACATTGGAAAATGCGACAAAGTAGAGTCTTCTCGTCTAGAATATTGAGCCGTACTTACAAAAAAAGGTATACTTATACTTGCGAAGTATGAAGGAAATATTTAAAAAACTAAATCAAATAAAAAATTTAAGATAAGAATATGAACTATTAAAAAAAATAAACGCAATGAAAAAATTACAGTAAGATATGAATGGATAAGCATATTTTTACTTTAAATAACAATAATTAGTTCCTTGAGGTATTATGAAATTGTTTTTTGTTTATTCAAGCAATCAGACCTATTATTTTTGCGTCAGGTGGATTATAGTTCAATAGCTCATATGAAAATGTATAATTAACATTATTTGGCATACAATTTTAACCATTTTATAATTTAAGAATAAAAAAAATAATTTTACAATATTTAAACGTAAGATTAGTAAAATAATTCAGGTTTTGATGAAAAATAAAAATATTTATGTAAGTCTGTTTTTTTATGATACTTAAATAAATGTCGTCCTATAAGTTATGTCTCGAATTTAAAGTTTTTGCATACATAATAGTTGTAAAAATTCACTTTTTTAAATACTGAAATTATTTATAAAATAAAATCAATTGTTGGGTTAGAAAGTTACGCACATCATAATCATTGTTGAAAAATGAAAATATATCGCCTACAATATTTGCTAAAAATAATTTTCTCTTTTTCTAATGAATGGCTATGTTAAAGACCGATTAAATGATATATTCAAAACATTTTTACTGAAGATTTTACGTTGCAAAAGCAGTTGATATTTCTGATCAATTTAATTTTATTGAAAAAGATACGTAGTAGATGAACATCTTAAACTAACATGAAAATGTAATTTGTTTGAATGCCGAATAAGCAGTGGAATGGCTTACCATGCGTAGTCGAGTGTATTAGTATTAGGTATTTCCAGAAGCTCTTTTTTTTTTCAATATGAGGTGAACGCACCAGTTATTCACACTATTATACAACACACTTTAATTATTAATTATTTTCTTCAATAATAATTATAAGCTTGAGGTCATTAGAATTTTTATTGTAGATAGGATGGAAGTAAGCTAGTAAGGAAAATCCTACACCATTCAACGAGCGGTCCGTGTGCGGAGAAGAAGGTCGACGTCGGACTTGAAGCGCTGGTAGGCTGTAATTTTCGGAAAACGTTACTCAGAAGTCCATTCCGGAGCCAGGCAGTCCTCCAGACAAAGGAATCCCGCAACAGCGGCGTCCTTGGTTGTTCGAAATTGAACAGTATGTTGATAGTTGATATAGAGCAAGAACTGTGTGAGATATAATATACACCCTTGGGGAACACCGGCATTGGTTTTAATTTCCTCCGAGAGATGTCCATCAATACCAACCCGGATGTTTCGATCACTTAAGAAATAGGAAAGCCATAGAAGCAGAGCTGATAGTAGTTCGTATGCTGTCAACTTGCTTAACAATCAGTCATGTTACACCCTATCAAATGCTTTGGGTATGTCGAGAGCCACTGCCCGATATTGGACCAGATGATACTTCTGGCAGGGCTCCTCACAGGGCACCGTCGCTAGCACGTGCTGCAACTATAAAAAAGGTGCGCTTCGGAAGCTGAGTGCTAAACATGAAGGACATTAGATCCAGCCAAGGAGACTGTGCGCCTTCGCTGAAAAAACCGGTCTGTGGCGCACAATGGGCTTCAACTGGTGGTCTACCTGCAAGGAGTTTCCTGTTCTAGTTTCAATTAATTCATTGATTCATTTCCAACCTAGTGTTAACATTTTGTTTAAAATTAATATTGCTAAAATACTGACTAATCCATGTTTTTAAGAAGAAGGAGTGTTTTATGATGTCAATGCATACAGTCCTCTTGACTTAAATGTCGTTGATATGCGGAGAACGAAAATAACACAAAATCTGGTTAAAATAATTTTAATGATAGAATTTGATCTTAACCTAACTCAACTAAAAATAAGATATGCATGATTGAATTGACTATGATTCCGAAGACTTTCGGAGTTAGTTTTTTCGGTGTATGAAGTCATGCTCATTTATAATATATTGCATAGATTCACTAGAAATATTTTAATGTGCATTTCCCCCATCATCTGAGGAAAAAATCTAGCAATTCCATACCAGATGAACTCTAGGTGACAATGGTCGTCTAGAGGGCATAGTGGTGTGTACCAAAGAAATATGAAAAGTATTGAAACTCTTGCTCGATGTGTTGATATCGACGAGACCAAACTGTGAGAAAGTAATCCTTAACTTAGGGAAGACCACTTAATTTGAAATACGTCTGCTCCAAAATGTCCAATCTGAAGCAAACTAGGTAAGACCAAGAGTAAGTGGAACAAAAGCCTTGGAATAAATACAGGAAAACTAGAAGGGTGAAGTGGTCAATATATAATTTGAACCTACCTTAACCTAATCTAACCAACAGTTTTATACTCTTCTGCCTTTCATCTAATACTGAAGCTTTTTTCAAATCTCTTATATAAAGCACTAACGCAGATTATTTATCAGCTAATCAGCGTTTTCATACTAGTTACTTTTAAATATATTCACACTAAAAGCAACTGAGGAATATTCCTCAACATTTATTAGGGTTTTCCTTCGATAAAACTCCCCCGAAAACAGACTGTTAAGTAAAATCGACTAATTGTAAAATATTGCCAAGCAATTGACGACGCACTGCGCTGATTTGATTGGTTATTTATTGAAAGTATCGTAGCAATTTCCAGTGTAATGATACTAATGAAATGGTATCGGGCAGATAGTGATTAAATTAAGGCCAAATTAAGTGACGTTAGGTCTTATTCCTGGTGCTAAAGCCTAGATTTATAGGATGATAAAGATAATAATTTCAATAATTATTGTAGTAGAATAATATATGTTTTTAGAGACATTGCCAAAATTAAGTCAGAGTTATATCTACATGATGACTTTAGAGGTGCATACTTGGAATCAAAACTAATCCGAAAAAGGGCCTCCTGAATGACATACAATTCCTGTTTTAACGGCAATTTTATCATCAATTTAATTACTTATTGATCTGAAGAATTATTGCTGAAGTTCTCATAATTTTTGATACAGCCACTATTGGGTGCACACTTATTATTGGATTATGTCTTATATTGACTTACATTTAAATCACAAACAACATTCATCTCAATTTAAATTAATTTGATTTACAAATACTTAACCGCCACACCCAATTTATATATTGCTCAATCCCTGAGCAATATATGTCAACATGCAGAAAAAAGACACTAATGATAATCAGGACCATATATTTACATAGTGCTCATACTGGTAAAGCATAGTATTTATAGATGCAGATTTAATAATTAGTATCAAATCAGCAATTAATTGCAAGGCTGCCCTTACGCATAAATGAGCGGATGGAGAGAATATATTGATGAATCATGGATGGTGCGAATATAATCACAACCTAACATCTTTTCTATATCAATCCCGCTTACTTGCAGTAAAGGAGGCTTGAATATATGAATGGATTATAAAAGAACACGGGTGAGACTTCCCTTGCATATAGGTCACCGACCTGGGCTTATTGTATTGCTCACTCGCATACCAATTCAGCCCGGTGACTCAACTTCCCTAGCGATGGTACACAGCTTACAAAGTGCCCTAACCATTGGTAAGGGCTGTATCTTTTAAAAGAAGCCCAGCCTGACTCATTCCTAGAGTAGTCTGTCATAAATATGGACGACGCAAACACAACCTCAACCAAAAAAATTAAGCTGGATGAGATAATCTTTCAACCATCTTTTTATTTAGCTAAATTCGTTTACCAACCATAAAGCAGGCTTAAGATCAGGAGTTCTGAAGCATATATGATCAAAATAACCAAAGTAGAAGGTTTTTTTGCATCTATAAGAGATGAACCGAATATGCGCCAATGTTAACTCATCTGCATTGATCTCTGTCTTCCCAGAAATCTTCTCCTTGTCCTCTCTCTCCGTATAATTTCCCGAATTATTTCATCTCTTTATATCTTCTCGGATTTTTCACTTTCAATTCAGAACATATTTTGGGAATAATTCTTTTTTCATTCTTTATAAATTGTCGTCCCACATTAGCTGAATATCTTCTATGATGGTCAACTCAACTTCTATAATTTATTTGATACTCTCAAGTCTGGTCAAGGTTAGTACTATTTAGTTGCAAGCGAAGCATAAGGTGTATAGTATTGTGTTGTTATGCCATATTTTTGCCGTTTTAACTTACAGACCTTTATGGCTTGCTGTTGAGAGACAACTTCCCTATCTAGCATTCTTGTCAAGTTTATTGTATTATCCTTGTGCAGTTGTATATGTTCTTTAAATGATACAACATTAATATTATTCGGCACATTGCCCTTTATAGTTCATTCTAGGTATATTGTTAAAAACTTCTGTGGGTTCTACGTGTGCATAAAGTCTTTTCCTTATGGATTATATGAGCCATGCAAAAATATTGTCTACTGTTGATCTTTCTATCTTAGACCCTACTTATTCTTCTGCTTCAAAGTCCCTGTATACAGTTTTGGTTAATTTTACTTTCTTTTTCTGGATGTTTGACATATATGGTAAATTCAATTACTCAGGGATACTGTGATCTTTGATTTAGAGGTCGGTTCCTTTTAACCTCGCTTTTAACTAAATGAATGTGGTTTTTGACCCTATTTTGCTGCAATGGTGCACTTTTCGCCTACAAACGTTAAAGAACACAAATTTTAACAATATATCCGTCTATTAAATTTTATTTGAAGCCTTTTCTTATGTTAGTTTCCATGCCTTCTACCAGACCTATTTTAAATAATTCTAAGCTTCTCAACAGGTCATTTCGGGGAAATTAGCCATTGCGAAAACAATTTCCAAGCTCAAAGGCGATCCCTTCGGATGATTAGCTCCGCACTGAAATGTTCAGCGGCTTGAAGTCTGACGATCTGGGAAAAGTCTATATTAGTCCGCGCTCAAATGCTCTAGTATTAGAGTTGGTAAAATACGACAATATGTTAAACTAGACGAATTTTAAGAGCAGACTATTTTTGTGGCAGATTTGAACCGTTGAATTAACAAAGTACTTATACAAATAAGATGATTAATGCAGTCTTCAGACCGCAACATCTAATTGTGGATGTAGCTGTAGGTATATTTTCTGGTTCTAAGGCAATTTACTTTTGTGACCTGTTGGGTCCAACAGAGTTGAAGTGAAACTGCTCGAAGATATGTCACTTTTGCCTATAGGAAATATCTTCACTCTCTCTGTTTCACGTGATCGAAACACTCATGGAGTCAGCGATAGCTGCGGAAATGTTTATGCCTATGCCTAATTGCATGGCACCATGATTTAATCCTGAAATGGAGTTTGTCGTATAATGAAACTTAAAGACAAAATCGTTTTTATTAACTCATTGGAATCTCTGAGCGATGATTTTCATTAGCCTTTCCAATATTTCTATATCGAATTCTGAATGAAATTAGACCACCATGAAGATATCTATACATTAACATTGACCAAATATTTCAACATGCAAGTGGAACTGATTGTGGGTAATGTGATATTATAATTGAGCTATCTGCTCAGACTTCCCCTACACTGATTTAAACTGAAAAATGATAAGCAATGAAAAATGTTCTGTGTTTAAAACTCTAATGCTAGTAAGAAGTCAGAGCTAAAATTTGGAACATGAAACAGAAAATATCAATACTTCATGACCACGTCTAGTTATTAATTCAAAGTCAGGGATTTTATCGTTGTACTTGACTTTACTGACTTTATACGAGAACTCTACTTTGTCATATATGGAAGAATAATTTATTGAAATTATTAATTGAAAGTATCTGCTAGAATATTATCTCTTCTCAACTGACGTAGATCAATCTATAATCTGAGCTATGCAACCTGCACACCGGCGTGGCGTCCCGGATAACTGAACGTGACCATATTGTACTATATCAAGGGTGTGGGAATGCCTGGCACAGAGCAAGAGAGCAAAGCTGATTTGGATGCTGGGACACAGCTGGCTGGCGAGGAATGAAGTGACAAATGAACTTGCCAGGCTTGGCTCCAGCATTCCTTAAATAGGTTGGTGCCCCCTTTAGGCAGTCCAAGTAAAAGCGGCAATCATAGAGCGGACTGATCAAATGGGGAAAATTTCAGGGGCAGGCAGGCTAAGAACTTCATCGCCGAGACTAATCTAATCAGGAGGGAATGGCTCTTGACGAAAGGACGTCTTTTGGGTTGCCTGGACAGATGCGCAGCCTTTGCACGCCGTCTTGGGGTCGAGAAGATTGTGCGCCTTCCATAGAGAGAGACCCTGATCTCCATCGGGAGGTTAGGAAGACTATAGTTGGCTCGAGGTAGGGTGGGTGGCTGAGAAGTGATCCGGGAAATTCTGCACCCCCCCCCCCCCCCCCCGGCTGTCAGCAAGGCTCTTTGTCCTCAATTCATATTAATACTGCATTCGTCCAAATGAATGAATGAAAATTCGCCGTAATGATAATTCCCGGAAAGGAAAATCCGCGTAAATGACAATTTGCCGAATTCGGTAATTGCCCAATTTTAAAAATTTTGACTAGTTTTGCCTATTACAATTTTCTAAGGTGTTGCCATATAAAAGCCTTAAAAGCAGTTTTTTGGTAAAACTTACATAAAAAGCCACACAAAAGGAGCTTTGTCGACATTCGGCGAATTATCCTGGGCGAATTGTCTTTGGGAAAATTATCGTTCGGTGAATTGATGTAAACCAGTCTTCAAATAACAGTTTTGTTGATGTATGGTTTAATTTTCTCACACGTTTATGTGAGTCTCCCAAAATTCTGCTGCACTATTACGTGAACATGAAAAAATTTTCCCCTGGATCTGAAAGTCATGATTGAATATACTGTTTCGAATATAGCGCATATGAGCAGCTTGTTTCTAACGGGTGTTTCTGTTTGGCACAACTCTGGGCGGAATAAAAAGTGCCAGCTCGTTCGGACACCTTCCGTAGTGGTATCGATAGCAAAGAGATCGGTCCGCCACTCTTCTTCGATGTTCAAGGCTATCAAGGTATTTAGTCAGCTCTGAGTCATGCACAATACGGACTGCTTTCCTCTGTATGTAGTTTAATATCTTGACCAAGTGTTGAGCTTCGATCTCAACACATGAGAACTGTATTCCAGAAATGCTCTTATCTGAGTCTTATACAGCAGTAAGAGATAATGAGGTGTATGCAACTTTTTTTCTCTACAGAGTGCTCCCAAGTTTTGTGTTGCTACCTTGGAGATTTTGGTGACGTGATTACGCCGAGACATGTTGTTTTCTACGTTGATGCCCAGCAAGCTTAAGGATGAAGCCAGTATTTGTCCTGTCATAGATAAGTCAGGTCCTGCGCTGTTTGCTTTTTTATGAGAAGATAGCTGCTTTAGTCTTTCCTGCAATAAACTGGACATTCCACTATGACTTTCATATCCTCATTAATGTCAGAAATCTGATTTTCTCGCTCCCCTTGAGAACGAGCAGAAGTCATTGAAGTCAGCGATATGAATAAGGATATAAGAGTGCTATCGTCTGCAAAGCTGTAAATAGAACTGTTTGTCTTATATAAAAGATCGTTAATATAGAGCAGGATAGGAGATAATATACACTCTTGAGGAACTCCGGCATTGCTATTAAATTCCTCCGAGATATATTCGTCATTATCGACTCGAATGCTTCGATCCCCTAAGAAATTGGATTGGATTATTTTGG
This sequence comes from Pissodes strobi, assembly GCA_016904865.1. Classification (NCBI taxonomy): domain Eukaryota; kingdom Metazoa; phylum Arthropoda; class Insecta; order Coleoptera; family Curculionidae; genus Pissodes; species Pissodes strobi. Next base: position 16,212 of record MU182868.1, on the reverse strand, counting down.
CTACTGATTAGCGTTACTGATCTTGGTCTTGCAGTTCTGGTCTTGGTCTTGCAAAAAAAAGCAAGACCAAGACGAAGACCGAGGCCATCTATTGGTTGGCAAGACCAAGACCAAGACGGTGTAAGCAAGAACAAGACCAATCATCATCAACCATGTCCTGCAAGACCAAGACTTTTCCAACTTACAAGTGTTTTACGACACTCTTCCAAGCTATTAATGTTATATTTATTAACTTTTACCTTAAAATTCTGAGTATAAGTTAATAGAGAAATATGTTTTTTTTGACGTAAGTTTTATGACTTGCGAAACATTTTTTAATGCAAAGACCGAACTGTAAGTAGTAAGTCAAGATTGCTGGAGAGTTTGCAGTATATACTTTAATTCTTATTTGTCAAATATTCCTTGGGAGAGTTCTGTAATAAGTGCATGTCTAAACAGGAACATGATTCAAACCTTGTGAACCACCATGTTCATTATCAATACTTGTGTTTGTAGTAATATTTAGTTAGTGTAAATCAGGGTTTCAGATTTCAGATTTTTAGTTTCCCAGGGTAATCAAATTCGAAACAGTCTGAGATTATTTTTGTTTTCTCTTTTCTATTTTTTCTTCAATTTTACGCTTTGTTTAAAAGCAAAACTTGCAAGACTTTTGCTGGAAGACCAAGACCAAGATAACACTTTAATTTGCAGGATAAAAACCAAGACTGTATCCGCAAGAACAAGACTATGACCATGAAAGCCTTGGCCTTAGTCTTGCCTTGCTTATCACTAGATGTTACTATTGATTTTTCAACCGTTAAATCAAATAACCGTGAACTACATAAGTACTCAAGAATGGAATAATAAGTCTGATTTTTAATAATTAATCTAGCAGATTTGATGTTTTCCAAAATGTGTCCTCATTTCCGTAAAAAAAAAATGACTATATGACTTGTGTTTGTGACATGCACTTGTCGATATCAAATTTACATTATAAATCAGGCTGAAAATAATTTATTTGATATACATAATTTACTGTATCTATCTGATTTTGTCTAAAGATCGTCTAATTGATTTGATTTACAAAATGAACTATTCTAGAATTTGCTGCGTCTGAGGAAATCGAGTCAGATTAATACCTTGAAAGAAGGCGCGGACTTTATATCCTCATTCGGCTTTACAAATTACAATTAAATTATACGAACTAGATGGTTAAATGTCCTTCCAAGAACTGATTATTCTGCTTTCCGACATTTCCTCCTTCGTTATTTACATTTTCCAGACAATGTCATTTTACAACTGAAAAATGATCTTTTGCCAGATGGAACTTTGCAATGTTCGCCATATTATATATTCGTACAAGAGTGTTTTAATCAAAATATATTTATATTTTTTAAAGAGGAGTGAATTAATAGAACTCATTTAATATTGAATTTTAGCAATAACATAAAATTGAGCAACTGACTTTCAATTATTGAGGGTTTAGTATGTGTGGTTTTTATCGATTTGATGAATAAAAGATGTCTATAATTAAGCAAATCACCAGTTGCAAATAAATATTTTTTATAAAGTTGCTCCAGAAACGGTTTATTTGAATTTAACAATTATTATCAACGACGAATATTAAAAAAAATACGAATGAAAAAGAATTGCGTTTTTTGATGTTGAAGACTTGTGTAATTCAAACCTTGAATGGCACACACACTAAAGGGAGATCCAATGGCACTCGACAAGCGGTGTGCGTGTCAAGATGTTGATTGACACGGTTCTGCAGCTTCACACTAATGAGGGAGGGATGAGGCTGGCCGAATTATGGAAACATTTGCCGTCAAAATATCCGTAAAGCAGCATTTCGCTCACATCTTTGCGGTGTTCCAGACTATCTAAATTCCGGGTCAACTCCGAATCACTGACCAGATGTACAGCTCTCTTCTGAATGGAATTTAGCAGCTTTAGGGGAGCTTAGGTGCGGCTCCCCACATGTGTGAGCAATGCTCTAAGCTGGGTCTTGAGTGCAGCTGCTACGGTTTATACAGTTTTTTGTTGCGAAATAGCGCACCAAGTTTCTGCGAGGTTGATTCTTCGATGTTAGCAACGTGTTCATGCCAGGACATATTGCTGTTGACCGAGACACCCAAGTAGTCCGATTGACGATGATGAAGGAATGGTCAATCCTGCCTACATTCAAGTGCCTAAACTTGCCCAAGTTTCGGTAACCTCAAGTTGGAACTTTCTACAGATCGTGATCAATTTTTGTAAACTGGCTCCTATCTGCTGTGCTGGTAAAGATTTTTCTGATTTTAATAGAGAGACAAGGGTACCGTCATCTGCAAAACAGTAAACAACATTGCTTTCGGTTAGCAGGTCATTAATATAGATGAGGGAGAGAGTTGCAGATAATATTGCGCCCTGAAGCACGCCCGCATTAATGGTGAATGTATATGAGATGTGTCCATCAACTGCAATGATCAGAGATTGGTTTTTATGGAAACTGGCAAGCCAGCTGCAGAGAGACGCTGGCAGCCTGAAGAATGGCAGTTTGTTGAGCAATCCGTCATTGCCAAACTCTGTCGAATGCCTTTGAAATATCCAACGCAAACGCTCGAGATTCTCCGTTGTTCTTAATTGCCCTATTCCATATATGAGTGACATAGGCCAATATATCCCCCGTCGATCACTCTTTGCGAAATACGTATTGGTTGTCGCCAATTATTCTGATGTTCTCGAGGTACTTGAGTAGTTGCTGGTTGACTACACGATCCATGACTTTGGAGATTATTGAAAGCAAGGCAATTGGGCGATAGTTTGAAGCCGTGGTTTTCTTGCCTTTTTTGGAACAGGTTGCACTCGAGCGACTTTCCAAGAAGATGGGTAAATCCCGTTTCGGTAACACAGAGAAAAAAGTCTTGATAAAACGGGTGTTAGTTCGTCGGCGCAGTTCTTTAACACGATGGTAGGTATTCCGTCCGGTCCTGATGCCTTTTGCGTATCACGGTGATGAAACTTAACTTCTCCCATGTTATTGTGGAGGCTGGATATGTTGGATTTTCCATTAACCTATATTAAAATGTTTCTCAATACATGTATATTTTTGTCAAAAAATACGTTTATTAAAAATTAATAGTATTCGCAAATATACGACGTAAAAGTTTTTAAATCCAATTTGCCCATCTACTAGTATTAATCTTGCCATTTTCACTTACTTCTATAAAACGTACGCTTCGGCCGAGCAGTTTATCTCCCATCCAGTTTCGTAATTACAGACTGATCCAATCAAGATTTCTGCCGAGAAAAAGGACCTTCTGACAATAACGACTGCCTCCGAGAAGGTGTATTGCTTTCGCAAACACTTTACTCCGACTTTTCGTGTAATTCCTGAATATTTTAGCTTTTTCTCCATATTATTTTCAGAGCGTAAGACGTGCTTTAGCGAAATTTGATCACGCCTTACCCTCTGATTTACTCAAATAATTGAAATCGTTAAATTAATAGTCAATTTAGAAATTAATGAAAACTGGTATTTCAACTGACAAAATTATAAAAATGGAAACTAGATATTTTGAACGCATAAAACAAATAAGATAATTTTTTCAAGTTACTAATCGAATATTTCCCAGAAGAATTAAATAATTTTAATAAGAAAGGTTTAACATCAACTTTTGAGTAATCCCGTATTATAGGCAGCCAAAATTTTAGATCATTTGTTTATAAACAGAGAATTACAATACTTTATGGTAAAGACATTTTGTTTATTTCAAAAATTATTTAAATTTAATTATATAAATTATATAATTTTATGTTGCATTTATTTTGGGTTAGTTTGGGTTGTTGCATTTATATTGGGCGTTGTTGGCTCAAGTCAATGTAATAAACTGGCACTGGTATCCAGAATAAAAAATCTGTCTTATAAATATCTATATCAAACGCGAAGAATAATGTGTATTGAAGAAAAGTTTCCTGTGAATGCGATAAGTTGTTATAAAAAGTATGTCGAATTCATGTCCTGAAATAATTGTCATCCACAATAAAAGGTTGAAAAGCCAAAATCAGCAGAAAGGTACCAGTTTGCCGAGAAGCCAACGGAATAGGATGAGAGAGGCAAGTAAAAAACCATCGCAATAACTTTTCTCTGGTTTGGACAGTGATATCAATAATTTTCTGAGCGATTCGAATGTAAAAGTTGAAACCAGAAGGGTAGATAGTCTCAAGTTCATATGGGCTTGGTTGCAGGAATAACACAAAATCAAGGATTCCCAGTTTTGCCAAAAAACTAACCAAACATCTAAATTTAGTTATTCAATCCAGTGATTTTACTATATGGAAGTCCTCTCAGATCACGAAAAAAATATAGTAAACAACAAAATCGACTACAAAATAATGAGCACCATATTCACAAATAGCTTGTTTAGGTTAAAACGTATCCTGGATGTGACATAAACTCAGACCACAACTCAGCAGTAGTAACCATAAGGACGGAACTTATGGTTCCAGAAATCAAACAAAGCATAGAAGAAATTTGCTTGGACTTACGTGATGAATAAAGGAAACAATATAGACATCATTCAAACCAGAACCTCAATACAAGAATCAGAGAAAAGAGAGCTGATTCAGATAGATGCAGACCATAATAGAACCATTATCACAGCGAGAGAACAAATCGTTAGTATACAACAACGCAAATGAAGAAAGCTCTAGATGATACCAGACAACTTAAAATTGATGACGCATAATGGTAAAGAATGGAAATAAAAGGAAATATATATGGTTAAATAAGGAAATCGCAAAACAAAACAGATTTAAGGAAATTACCGATTAGAGCTATTTGTGGGTAACAGAACAGAGAACGTTTTACCAATCGAACAAGCTTACAGTCTGGAAATCCTCGTGTTACCAAAGAAATAAATAATAACAAAGTACTGGCAAAAGATAATAATAATAAGCTGGACACTTCAAAAATTTTAGTGAAACCGCAGTAAACCAACTGACGTATTTGTTTAATACACCAAACTGGTCCCCTTTTACAAGACTGGCTCACATCCACTTACATGTCCCTACCTAAGAAAAGCAGGGGTAGAAGATGTAGTGACCATAGAACAAAATGCCTGATGAGTCAAGCCACGAAAATCTTCATGAGAATTATCTTTAACCGTTTTTATAACTAATGTCGAGTATACTTGAGCCGATCGCAATATAGATTTAGAAAAGAGAGGCAATTCTGGTATTAACGTTGGCGCCTGAAAGATGTCTAGAATGCTTTGGACCGTATTAATCATGAACATTTTGTAGAAGTATTACAAGTAATTGAACCAGATGGGCATCTCATACGAAATATAAAAGATGTGTCTGTATTGAAGGAAACTGGCACCATGAACTATATTAGTAAAGAAGAAGAAGCTTGCCAGGGATGTCTCTTATTTATGTTACAAGTAGAATGTATATGCGGAACACGTAATTAGGACATCACTACAAGACCATCCAGAATGTGCAAGAATAAAGAGCACCCTGATCAGCGGGTATGTAGAAGATAGCGTGGTCAAAGCAGGGTCAGCAGAACATTTCCAAACAAAAATTACTATGCCAAAATGAAAGGATGCCAAAATGGAGCTTGAAGTAAACATATTCAAAACTAAAAGCATAGCTTTTGGTAGGAGATTATAACTTTAATATCATCATCATAGCGCCTGTATCGAATTAGTAGACAGCTACATATACGTGGGCAAAAAATAAATAATCAGCTAGACGGTTCTAAGGTAATCGGAAGGCGAATAGAGATTGCTAAGTTAGGGTTCATTAAAATGAGGAAGCCGAAATATCGATACTGAAACAAGATTGAACATTCTTAAACCTAAAGAAATAGGTTAGCTTAGCTATGACATATAATGCGTGATAGAATATGAACAGCTACAGCAAACAATAGAGGGAAAGGTCGAAGGTACATGTGACGTAAGAAGAAAGGAAAAATATGGTTAAGAAACATATGACAGTGGATAAGAAAACATCCTTATGCGTCAAATATGAAATTTAATATGACATAAGGGATGACATATTCTTCTGTAGAGATATGAAACTTTCTGTTACGATAATATGTGGTCTGGACAGATACGGATGTTCAAGCACGCATACTTAAACCACGTGGCTAGATTTGAGTCCCTCTATCACAGAAGAGTGCTACGACTGCTTTACATTAAGACTAGCACATTAAGGGGCTACCAGAAGAAACCCAAACTAGAAATTGTGGAAAATAAGGTGCCGAATGAAAGTCACATGATTATTTATTTTCTTCATTGTTTCAAAGTTATAAATGTTTGAAACAAAGTTTCTGTAAGCAACATCCTATTTTTTAGAGTATGTTGTAGGTATTTCGGTTTGTTTAGAGTTAATCCTGGACCGAAAAACGTCTTATAAATTAACAAATCATGGGGTATATGTCAAATATCCAGCAGTAAAATTTGAGGAGGGTCATTCCAAAGTTCGTTTTATTCATATTTTATCAAATCTTAGTTAACAACACAAATTCAAAATATACGTTATCCTTTGGGTTTCAAGACATAAATTTCCCTTTCAAATCGCGTCCTGTCGCATGCACTTTGCATATCGTTCCAAAATTCATCTTATCCAATGGCAGCGTCACTTAAAAACAGTCAACCAATTATAAAATTGCATTTTAACCACATGTTTCAGATATGTTAAGACGAATAATATTATCTTTGGCGTCATTCGTTCGCAGACTTTGATATAAGTAGCTTTGTGTTCAGCATATGATAATAATGGAAGAAACAATCAGAGCAGTACCCAAGCTTACGGGAAAAACATTAAAAAAATAGCAGCGAGGACACGTATATTCTAGTCCTTGTGAAATATATTTTTTTGTTATGGTAGGTAGCGGGATACTTGGGTGTGCTGTGAAACGAGACCACATACGATGCCTTAGCCAGAGAAGGCTCCAAGCGTAGATACATAGCGCCTGATCCCTGGTTGGGAATCGCCCTGTATGTTCAGGAAGAAGGTTTGGAAGCTTAGATGAAGTGACGGTCGGAAGAGATGTGGCAGACGGCTCCGGGGATGAGACAGGCGAGGCTTATGATACAAAGGCCCGCGAAGAGCCTCAGCCAAAAGGGTTGATGGGCCTACCAAGGAAGGAGTGCAGGACGCTTGTAGGAATCTACAAGCGTAGGTTTAGACAGCACCTGACTATGCTGAGAAGTTTAGAGGAGAAGTATTGTAGATGGTACATAGAGGACGATGAGACCTCATGCCATCAAGTTACGGAACGCCCTGCCTTCGCGTGGGCAAGATTCAGAATTTGCCGGCTTTCTTAAGGAAGACCGGCATATTGGAGGTTCTCTAATGCGGGCTGGGGGTACAACGGGCTCAATTGGTGGTATAAGTGCGAAGCCCGCTAGGAACCACCCGTTCTGATAATGAGACTGATGGCAGGTTTTAAACTAGTTTATTTTTGTGTTATGGTAGGCTTGGTTATGATAGGGTAGGTTTTGTTACTTTTTTGTTATGGTGGGTTTTTTTAAATAGTTTTATTACTTTACGTGTGCGACTATTTCTTTTATTCAGGTGTGCTGCAAAAGAATACTTATGGCTAGCCGCAGCACGGCAACTAATGAGACCAATGAAACGTTTACCATTACATGACTTCACGCATGGCCTTCCGTTGCGTTCGCTTCGCTCGCTACGGGGGCTCAACTAACGAAAACTTACCAAAACTAACCCAAGGCATGCCGAAAATGAAGAAAAAACTCTTTCTACAAACATGGCCTTAAAAAGATAAAAACCCCTCGATGGGAATCGATCCGGGCAAGTGTGTCACAGGCCCAACATCTAGCCACTGAACCACCAGAGCACTTGAAAGCAATTCATTGCACCGTAAAGATATGGGTAAACTGAGGGCTAAATGGTTGCTCTGCTGTGGCTAGAGATAAGTCAAAAGAATTACCTATTTATCTGACTTTGGCCACCGAACATTAACAATAGACTAGAAAGTTCACTCTAAGCACCGCCCCAGCATTTCCCTCCTTGCCCCGTCCTGATGAAATGCTGATTAACCGCTCAGGCCTCATGCCACGTTTCTGGTCTAAAGTATGGCGTCTCGCTTTTATAAGCGCTACTGTAAAAGTGCCAACTAAGCGTGGACCTTCTAGTCTCTTGTTAATGTTCGGTGCTTTGGCAATCCACAGATACCTATCGATGTACATTACTAAAAATGACATATGTACAACATTTTCATACAAATTTTTATTCAAAAATTAACAAACAGTCACGATAAAATATATCGATACAAAAAAAAACCTAAACGTGATTAAGCTACAAAACCTAATTAATCGAGAAAGAAAATTACAGTGAATAATTATGGTAAAGTGCATAATACCGATCAATTTCAAATGCAGGAATTTCAGAATTTTTTTATATTTTGCAGGTGACAAAAAGCAGAGTCTAAAGAGTTTCAAATGAACTGGTCAAATGCCGATTGAAAGAAGGGGTGGCGCTAGACTAAAGAAATCTGATGCAGAAAAACGAAATTCTGTGAAGACGTTCATCGAAAAGTTAAAGTACACAGAAAGTCATTATTGCATAAGTAAATACGCGGCAGTGCCTCTCCTGTGATCATTCTATTAAAAAAATAATTAAGATTGAAGTACACAATAACAATATTAGTTTTAGGACACCAATTACCGTCTATGCTCACAATGTATCGAGTCATTCTAAAAAACAACTTATAATAGAAAGAAAAGTTCATAAGTCACATAGTAAGACATTTTATGAATTTTTGAGGGAAGAGAAATATGGAATGTTGACGTTGCCCTATGACTGTCAAAAATTTGGTAAAGTTCTCGATCAAGTAAAGTATTGAAAAAGAAACGTCTTATTCTATATTAACAAAAAAACGAATTTTGTTTTACCTGGATGGAGCACAATATCAAAAAAGGTCTATTGAAATTGCGCCTGCAGTATTTTACTTGCTTCCATCTAGTAACATAGAGGAGATAAGAAGACTAAGGCATTGTGCGGACGAATGTGGAGGACAGAACCGAAATTCAATAATGGTTGGCATGTTGGTCTACTATCTCAGTAATATCTCTCCACCTTCTTTTTTTCAGTAAGAGGTTAGTATTTTCTACCATCAGATCGCATGTCTGGCAGACTAGAAAAAACATTAGAAAAGATGACTGTTATAACCAACCCGACCACCCATACAGAACTCTTGGAACAAAATGCTACAGTTCTTAAATTAGAAAATTGTCATGCACGAGACTGGCGAATATCTATTAAGGGGTACATTCGATGCAAGCAATTAATTCTTCAAAAACAATACAAATATGATGTGACAGTGCGTGGAGATGGATATTATAGAAGTGACTGTAATAGAGCATTGATTTCATGGAGACGTGGAAAAATATTTCCAAGATGGTTCCTTATGACCTACCAAAAGTAGTGCCCATCAAACCTGATAAAGTTAAAGACATTGAAACTTTGCTGCAATTGCACTTTGGTTCCAAATGGAAAGATATTCCCGAATGTGTTTTATGTGTTTTTTTATTTAAAGGGAGAGTCTCTAATTTTAGATGAGATGGATGTCACCGACCCAAATCTAGTTGAAGAAGGCGATACCTTCTGTGAACCTAAAGACCTAAGAATTTAGTAATTTTTTTAAAATCTAATGATTTTAAGTTTGCTTTATATGTTTCCTGTTAATTCCTTTGTTTTCTGATGTAACTAATAAATGTTTAATCCAATATTAGGGATTTTGTGTTTTCTAACGTTTAAAGCAAATTTCTTGTCTAGACATTTTATTACAAGGTTCAGTTCCTATTAGGTTATTTCACAATGCGGCATATCCACTGGGTTGTTTCAAAACGCGTTTTGCCCTAAATTAAATTAACTTTTTAAGTCATATTTCCAAAATGGTTCTTTATGATCAAGCCATATTTCCAAGATGGTTCTTTATGACCTATCAAAAGTAGTCCCCATTAAACCTGATAAAGTTCAAACTTTGCTGCAATTGCACTTTGGTTCCAAATGGAAAGATATTCCTGAATGTGTTTTTTTTTTTATTTGAAGAGTCTCTAACTTTAGGTAAGATGGATGCCACCGACCCAAATCTAGTTGAAGAAGACGATACCTTCTGTGATTCCTTTGAGAAACCCAAAGATCTTAGACTCTTAGACTTTAGTAATTTTTTTAAAATCTAATGGTTTTAAGTTTGCTTTATAAGTTTCCTGTTAATTCTTTCGTTTTTTGATGTAACTAATAAATGTTTAATCCAATATTAGGGCATTGTGTTTTCTCACGTTTAAAACAAATTTCTTTTCTAGACATCTTATTACAAGGTTCTGTTCCTATTGGGTTATTTCACAATGCGCCTTATCCACTAGGTTGTTCCAAAACGCGTTTTGCCCTGAATTAAATTAACTTTTTAAGTCATATTTCCAAGATGGTTCTTTATGACCAAGCCATATTTCCATGATGGTTCTTCATGACCTACCAAATGTAGTGCCCATTAAACCTGATAAAGTTAAAGACACTTAAACTTTGTTGTAGTCGCGCTTTGGTTCCAAATGAAAGTATATTCCCGAATGTGTTTTTTTTATTTAAAGGAGGAGTTTGTTACTTTAGATGAAATGGATACCACCGAGCCTAATCTAGTTGAAGAAGACAATTCCTTTCGTAAATCCTCTAAGGAACCTAAAGACCTTATAATTTAATCATTATTTTAAAAACTAATGATTTTATGTTTGTTTTGTATTTCCTGCTACTTCCTTTGTTTTCTGATGCAATTATTAAATGTTTAATCCAATATTAGTGCTTTTGTGCATTTTAAACTTTAAAATAAATTTCTTTTCCTAACAATTTATTACATGGTTCTGTTGTTATTAGGTTATTCCAAAATGCGCGTTATCCATTGGGCTGTTTCAAAACGAGTCTTGTCCTAAATTAAATAAAATTTTTAAATCATTAGAAGCAAATATGATTCGTGCGACCGAAGTTGTATCCCGTCATAATGTTTCATGTTAAAGCATGAACTTGAGGAACTTAAGTAACAAGCCCTGCGAACTCTTATTAGCAATTTTTTTTTCTGAAATTTTGCCTAAATGGATAAAACACTTTGGAATGATCCTCCCTTCATTTGATATTCTAGTTGCATGATATCTTCTTATTCATGATGTTGAGAGTATGCCTGAGAGTATTTCGCGCCCTGGTGTGTTAGTCGGCATAGTACCTAAGCATATCTGCGATGGGAAAATTGGAAACTTCCAAATATATATTATATATCAAAAAGGTTACTACTGTAGGTAGAATTTTATGATATTAAGTTATTTGAATTAATAGTTTTGTTCCGATTTAACCCAGGGATAAATTCTATTTTAGTTTATAAATATCAGAACAACTTAATAAACTAGAGAACTAATATACCTATTCATTTATACGTTCATAATTCGAAATCTGTCAACATATTATACTCGTATATCGTAAAAGTGCTCTTTAGCACATTTTCGTTATGCTAAGTGCAACGATCTTAAAAAAGTAATAACTACAACTTCAATAAGAGGAACATTGACACCCTCTTAGCTTCACCCTAAGCGTCTAAGAAATTCTCCTTAAAATTTTAATAATACAAACCTTGGTTAGCGCGAACTACCCCTAAAAAAAGCGCCATTATTAACGTCGTGAATGACAGAAGAGGGGTGCGAAACGCCATGGCTACAGGGGGTATCCCGAACAGCTACACTCTAGGGGGCGCGCTAGGCATCACTAGCAGCGACGTTCGGTTGTCTTTCTGTCACATGACTTGATGCGGGCCCTCGTTAAATCCTGATCTGGAATAGAAAGAATTTGGGGTTAAATTTCACATGGGAATTAGTGATGAAATGATTGATACGTGGGACAGATTAATATTATTCATATCGCTCGATGATATCTAGAATATGACCAGATTAATGCAAATTATCTGGTCGTTCCAAAGTAGATATATCTAATTTATCATAGCAACGTCTGCTTTTCCTCAGTTGCTTTTCGGTGATAAATTCAATAAACTGAAATGAAAATTTTAAAAACATATGCATCTCTATATATAAACAAAAACATATAATATATTCAATCTGTGTATGTCCTGCCAACATTTTATCAAAAATAATTTATTGAGATATTTTTATTATTAAGAAACCAGGATCACTATCAAATTTAACTTAACTTAAAACTGTTTTATTGAAATCTAAACGAAATTCCTGAGAAATTTCTTGTAAAATATCCTTTTTGGAAATATTACCAAATTCCAAATTTTCTCTTTCTGCTATTATCAACTCCCTTTTTAGCAGGAACTAGTTGAAATTCACTACTTTTAAATGCACCGGCAGATAACATCCAAAGATTCATTACCAAAATCAAACATTTTAGTTTTTTCAACTTTTTGAATATGTGTGAAAGCCAAAGCTCAATACATATATAGTACTTATAGTATATATGTTGGAGCTCCTTCCAAATTACAAAATCAAATGTATCTTAGCTTTATTTTTCTTAGCAACCTTGTTTAATATGTGCTGAACTTTTAAAATATATATACTAAACAATTATCCACTGGTCCCAAATTCGAACTTGAAGTTGAAAATTGCTATGTAAGTATAAGGCAAGCTTACAAACAATACAGGCGGAAATGATCTTTAACTTTGAACCTTCAGCAAATTAACTGGCTGCCAAATCCGACCCTGGAAAGAACATCTCTGGATAAGTGATGAACAAAACATTAAAAAACAATATCAATTTAGTCATTTAAATGCATCTCCTTATACGTTTTCTAATGGAAGTCCTTACTCTAGCAAAAATAAGAGGTATGTTCCTGGTATGCTCGCTGCTTCAATTTCTCCACATTGCGAACACCAAAGCCTAAAATAAAAAATCCAACGGAACTAAATTTGGGGAACAACAGACGTGGAATCCTCCTTCTCGGCCAATCCATCGTCTATAATAAACTTGATTCAATTTTGCTCTTACATCAAAGCACAAAAATGGAGGCACCCCATCATTCATAGCAAAACATGTCCTGTCTTAATTGGTACTGCACACCATCCATCAAGTCCACCGGGACGTTCTCCAGAAACTCCAGGTAGTTTTGCCCATTAAGATGGTGAGGAAGCACATAAACATTAATAGAAAACTTCGAAAATCTCCTGTGAACCCAGCTTCATCAGTAATAAGGATGTTGTTAATGAAATTAGCATCTAAACCCAAACTAACCCAAACCAGAACTGCATTCTTCAAAGCTTCAAAGATTGAACCTTTTTAAATGATATGGGTATAGCAACTATTATGAATAAATTCCCAAACGCACTAATTAAATACACGCTGTGCAGCAGCGAACCACAACTGCGAACACCAATGCCTTTAAGAGAAAAAAATCCAACGGATTTAAATCTAAGGTACGAAGTGGGGTTATTCTCGCCTAATCCATCGTCCATGATAAACCTGAATCAATTATGCTTTTGCAATTAAGCAAATATGCGGCGGGGCACCATCATTCATAAAAAACCATGACCTGACTTAATGAGTAGAGTACGTCATCCATCAAGTCCGACGAAAAGTTTTCCAGAAAGCCCAGACCCATTTAGGCGGTGAGAGGGCACATAAGGCCCTATCAAAAAATCTCGAAATAATTCCAGCCCAAACATTAATAGAAGAAAACCTGCCCTGATGTCTTGATTCAAAAAATTCCTGAGGGTTTTCCTCGGACCAAACATTATTATTATGAAAATTAATAATCCCATCCCTCGTAAACCCAGCTTCATCAGTAAAAAGATGATGTTTATGAAATTAGCATTGACAGAACTGCATTCTTGGTGGCAACTCTTCAGGTTTCAAAGCTTGAATCTTTATAACTGATATGGGTAGAGTCATTATTCATCAATACACTCCCAAACGCACTGCGCAGCAGCAAACCACAACTGGTTGTATCAAAGCCTTTAAGAGAAAATAATCCAACAGATCTAAATCTAAGGAACGAAATGGTGTTCCCTCGCCTAATCCATCGTCCAATGATAAACCTGAATCAAGTATGCCCTTGCAACTAACCAAAAATGCGGCGGGGCACCATCAGGGCCCACCGTATTGGTTCTCTTGGTGAACGTGGCTGCTTGGGTCTTTGCTGCATTGAACTGGACCAAATTTCTGTCGCCCCAAGTTTGCACTTTCTCCAGGCCTTGATTAATTGCTGAAATCTCCTCCTGTCTGCGATGATAAGTCTCAGTCGCTGGTAAAGGTTTTTCTGATCTAAATTGGGAGACAAGGTTACTGTCATCTGCAAAACTGTAAAAGGGATTATTCATTTAGGTCAGCTGAATATAGATGAGGAACAGAGTTGGTGACAGGAATTGCGCCCTGAGGCACGCCCGCGTTAGTGATGAATGTATCTGAGATGTGGTCCATCAGCTGCAACGTGCAGAGATCGGTTTTTAGGGAAACTTGCAAGCCAGCTGCAGAGAGAGGCTGGTAGTCCGAAAGGCGGCAGTTTGTTGAGCAATTCGTTATGCCAAACTCTGTCGAATGCCTTCGAAATATCCAACGCAATCGCTCGAGACTCTCCGTAGTTCTTATTTTCTCTACCCTTTATATGAGTGACATTGGCCAATATATCTCCTGTCTATCTCTCATTGTGAAAGCCGTATTGGTTATCGCAGATTATTCTGTTGTTCTCGAGGTACTTGGGTAGCTGCTGATAGACTACACGTTCCATGACTTTAAAGATTATTGGAAGCAAGGCAATTGGGTGATAGTTGCACTCGAGCGACTTTCCAAAAAGATGGGTAAATCCCTTTCCGGTAAGACAGAGAAAAAGCTTGGAAAAACGGATGTTAGTGCATTGGCGCAGTTCTTTAACATGATGGCAGGCAATCCGTCTGGTCCGGACGCATTTTTGCGTATCTAGTTCTTTAAGGATTTTACGAATATCACGGTGATGAAACTTGACTTCTGCCATGGTAGTGTTGATGTTCGATATGGTGGAGACAGCCTTGCCTTGGAGGACGTCTAAGGTACAGTGCGATGAAAACATTTTGGCGAGCATGTTTGCCCGTCCCCGAACTAACTATTCCCTCGGTCATGAAATTACATTTACGTTTTGACCAAACGATTTCCCGCACTCGAAAACTCAAAAATACTAAATCTTAGCTTTTAAATCTCAACGGTTAGGAGAATAATTGATAAAAACTTATTTTGGGGGACCAATTGGCCGTAGCTTCCTTATGAAGCATTTTCGGATTAATGTCGATAAGAATTTTTCTCAAATAAAGTCTATACTTATTAATGACAAATTAAAAAGCAGCAAGGAACATATTTTTGCAAAATAAAAAATATTCGATGAATAAATGTATGTAATCTAAGTCTTAATGCAACTTAACAATCCCATGCAAACTGGCAATAATTTCAAAGAATACAAGCGGCAATTATTTTGCTTCAAAAGTTGAACGTTAATAAGTTATGAGTCCTGACTTCACACAGCTGCTCCTCATTATACAATTTTTACATTTTAACCAATATTTAATGGGCCCTTAAAACTTATAACAACAATATACGGGGCATTTAAATACCGTTAAGAAATTTGAAGTATCATATTTCGTATAATAGATAAAATTACATAGTGTTTGCCGTTGATTAGAAACACGGATTTAAATATATAAGAGAGAATATAATATTAATGCTTTGTTGAAAATCTGTGAACATATATCAGGTGTCGTAGAAGTATTTTTAAATTTCTAACCAGTAAACTTCTTACTACTTTCAATTAGAAATCGAATAATTTTGGTCTTTAAACAATCTCAAGAAGACTCGAGAACAATGAGATTTTCAGTTTCTCTTTTGGCTGACTGTATTGTGAAAGCAGTGGTCGTAAGAGTGATGAAGAATAATAATTATTAAAGAAAAGGAAGAAAATTAGACAACATTTTTATAATTATTAATATTTAGATCATGCTATTGTAAGATCTATCCAATTTCAGCAAATAAAGTGGATCAGGATTGAAGTACTTTTTTTAAAGCGATAGTGGTAAAATATTTCATTTACAATTGTTATAAAGAACAATTTTAGGATCTAATAATACAACGTATGAGAAACTAATAAACAAACATATAAAAAATTGTAATTGAAAAATGCTTTGGCTGTAACCCTAATTAATTTCAGTTCGAGGCACTGTCACGTTAACGACTGATGCAGTGTTCAATTCATTGATTAAATCA
>MU182867.1:248028-260722 GCA_016904865.1 Pissodes strobi | reverse complement strand
ATAGTCAAGTTGTAATTTTGTTAAGAACCCACGGGTAAAACGTAACATTTGGTGTCAGAAGTTGGATTGTGAAGGGACCGGACTTGCGAAGTATTTTTCAAAGAAGAAGTACAAGTACGTCAACGAGACCGTTTGATTGCTGGATTCTGGTAAAGTTTTATAACATTCTATGGTCAATACAAGGCAACAAACAGCAGAAATGGAGCAAATAAATAAAATGTTGGCCGATTTCATGGATAATTTAAATGCTGAGAGGAGAGCGGATCGGGAGGAGGAGGAACGTAAAAAGCAAGCGGATCGGGAAGAGGATGAACGTAGAAGGCAAGCGGATCGGGAAGAGGATGAACGTAAAAGGCAAGCAGAACAGGACCGGCTTCAGAAAATATTGCAAGACCAGGAAGAGAAAAGACAAGCAGAACAGGACCGGCTTCAGAAAATTTTACAAGATCAGGAAGAGAAAAGACAAGCAGAGCAGGACCAGCTTCAGAAATGGATGCTGGATGTAATTGTAGGCGAGCAAGGAAAATTACAGAAAATATTGGACGGACAAAATGAGAAATTTGAGAGAGAAGTAAACAATATTCAAAAAGAAGTTGGAAATGTACAAAAAGAAGTAGGAGACATACAGAAAGAAGTGAAGAATCTACAAGCAGAATTTACCAGACTAAAACACCAAGCACCCACCGAGAGGGCATTCGCCTCAGGACAAAACATCAAACCTCCAACGTACGACGGTCAAACATCCTGGACAATGTACAAAAGACAATTTGAAGCCGCTGCTGTTGCCAATGGTTGGAATAATGAAGAAATGGCTACATCACTGGTGGTAGCGCTTCGTGGATCTGCCCTGGAACTACTGCAGACAATTCCCATCAGCCAACAGGGGAATTATGACATACTTGTAGCTGTCCTGGAGAGACGATTTGGCGACCAACATAGAAGACAGCTCTATCAGGCACAAGTTAAGTCCCGACATCAGAAGCCTGGTGAAAACCTGCAAGAGTTTGAGGCAGACATTAGACGTCTCATTCAATTGGCCTACCCGGGAGCGACAGAGGAATTTCAAGAGGAACTTGCTGCCCAATATTTCGTGGATGGTATTAGAGATCCAGAAACTCAGAAAATGCTACGCCTAGCCAAATTTGATAACAGCAGTGAAGCTTTGGGTCGAGCCCTGGAAATCGAGGCGGCCTGTAACATCTCTAAGCCAGCAATCAGGGACGTATCCATCAAGGAAGAAAATTTGGCGAACAGTTGTGAACTAACTGAAATCGGCGGTATGTTGAAGAAATTAACCGAAGTTCTTCAGGCCACGGGGAGATTCCGGGAGTCACCAGAAGTTAGGCCATACAACCGTAATCAGTGCTATAGATGTGGCAAGACTGGACACTTCAAAAGGGACTGTCGAGTACAAAGATTCCAAGAGCCAATAGAAGATAGGCCACATAACCGAAATACATCAAATCAGTGCTATAGATGTGGAAAGACTGGACATTTCAGAAGGGACTGTCGAGTACGGATATTCCGGGAGCCAACAGAAGTTAGACCATGTAATCAAAAGACTACAAATCAGTGCTATAGATGCGGCAGGACTGGGCATTTCAAAAGGGACTGTCAAGTACAAAGATTCCGGGAGCCACTAGAAGATAGGCCACGTAACCGAAATGGTTCAAATCAGTGCTATATATGTGGCAACATTGGGCATTTCAAGAGAGACTGTCGAGTACAACTACGACCTACAGCTCCATCCAGAGACCATAGCAGTTCAAAGCCTAGTCAGGAAGAGTTGAAACAATGTAACTTTAAGGCTAAGCACAGGGAAGGAAGATGGCATAGTAATACAGATGCTTTATCCAGAAGGCCATGTGAGGATAATTATAAACATCGCCAAAGAATTGACCAACGAGACGGAATCACTCCCATTAGGCAAATCAAGTTTAAGGTTGATCAGCAGTGGACCACAGAACAACTAAAGAAAGATCAGCTTGAGGATAATGAAATAGCACTGCTACTAAAAGCTAAGGAAGAACGTCAACTAAGACCAAGCTGGAGAGATATTTCAACTAAGGGATCTACTTTTAAATCTCTGTGGGCTCAGTGGGACTCCCTGGTAGTTGAAAATGGACTCCTTAAACGAGCCTGGGAAAGCGCCGATGGCAAAGTAGTGAAGACGCAGTTAGTGGTACCAAGGAAGAGGGTAGCGGAAGTTTTGGACGAAGTACATAATAGAAAGTTTGGTGCTCATCTCGGAGTGAACAAAATGATTGACAAGATCCGCGACAGATTTTACTGGGTCAACTACTGCCAGGATGTGAAATCATGGTGCCAGCAGTGTTCAACCTGTGCCTCAAGTCAAGGACCTCAGACAAGATCCAGTGGGAAGATGAAACAGAATGATGTGGGACTACCGTTTGAACGTCTCGCTAGTGACCGAATGAAGGCTCGATATGATCTCCAAGCTAACTCTAGGGGATTTCGGATGAACGATAAAGTCTGGTTATATAATCCGCAAAGGAAGACAGGAAGATCTCCCAAGCTAACACCAGTATGGGAAGGACCCTATACGGTCATCAAAAGAATTAACGACGTTGTGTATAGAATTCAGCGTAGCCCCAGAAGCAAACTGAAAGTTGTCCACCTCGACAGGTTGAAAGCTTATCACGGACATGAAGTAGCTGATCGGGACGATCAGAATTAAGAGGGAGGCAATGTTACGGCTAACCTAACAACCATCCGAACGTTTTTGTGCTACCCTATACAACTAGCCGCCGTGCCCCTCGCTTCTTTGTCTGTATGAGTCATCACCCGGCCGGCTGCGAACAGGATCGCTGGAATTATCTCGATGGCCTCGTCGAGATCGTATAGAGTGGCTCGGAATACTTCCCGAATATTCATGATAGATTTAAGATTATATATAAGCAGACCTAAGGCGAATGTTAGTCAGTCGGTTAGCAGTTCAGTTCAGTTAATCATTGAGTGTTAATAGATATTAGTTGTAAAGTTATAAGAGTAGTTTAAAGTGTTAAATTGTATACAGTGATAGTGAATAAAGAGAGTATTAGTTGAAAATAGTCAAGTTGTAATTTTGTTAAGAACCCACGGGTAAAACGTAACAATATGTAATTCCCTAAATCTCCTATGCCATCAACCTTTAATTCAAGTGTAAGCCAAATCCATCGCTCCGAGCCCCGGTCAGGAGATTACTTAATATTCCTGCCCTGTGAATGGCGGATTCTGATTTGATTTGGTAGCGCTGGCCTCCTTGTGATGCGAATATAAACGACAAGAACTACTCCCGAGAACGCTGAATTGGCGCCAAATTTGCCAAACAAGCACTTGGGAGTCCCTACAGATTTTCCACGTAGCCGTCTTTTTACATATGCAAATGTCCTAAAACCTCTTTTATCGTTTACTCTTTGCATGCAAACGTTTTTCGGCGTATTAAAAGTGAGTTTATGCAGCAAAAAAATAAATGTGGAACAACCTTCCGTTTAATGCAATAAAAATAATCGTATGTTATTTATATTTGGTAATACCTTTACATAATTATGTGACAAAATGGAAGAATTAGTTTAACTTCAATTACATAATTTAGAACATTATGTAATATTTCATCTTAAGGCACATAGCAAATCGGTAACAAGGATATCACTGATGAGATCACTGGGATCAAGACTCATTAGCTATTGGAAACCAAATTAGCTAAGCATCTCCGCGTCTTGCGAGTTTCAACAAATCGCATAATAATTCAATTTGGATCGAAGCTTTGACTGTATATTATAAAGATGGAGCAGCCCGTATAATTTCTAGAGCTACAAATAAAATGTTTAATGCAAAATTCAAATTGACAATCACCTTAAATAAACTGCTGGAGATAAATAGTGCATCAAGGAAATTTTTAATCAAAATTTAAAAATCGATATTTTAATTACGACACAAGATATTATCAAGATGCGGTTTTAGGTATTCGTTTGTTTGGTTCGCCGTGTATGTATCGCCACTTGCATGACTGCAAGAGAAACATCTGGTCTTGGAACCCTACAAAATATTAAATTTTTTTTTGTACCAAGGACTAAAATTAATAACTTAAAAATGTTACATATTATTGCGGATAGACAAGGTGTGCTATAAAAACAGACCTAAAATTTAAGAATATTTACTATTAATAATGTTATTAATTATTATTATGAAAATCTAGCGATATTAAAGACATAGCGTATATAAATTTCTGGTACGTATTTTGATCACACCCTGTATGTCCATAATAATATGGCTTAGTTAAAAGTTGTTCCTTTTAGACTTACAGCAATATATGAAGAAAGCAGGAAGATCTGGCGATATTCAATATGTAAATATGTAGACAAAGAAATAAAAGTTTAAATTCGTTTTCATGGCAATAATATTCAACATTTTTAAATTATTTGTTTTAGTCTCTAGTGCAATAACTCAAGGAAAATAAATACTTTATATGGTTCCAAGAACCAATGTGTCTCCTGCCATGCCCTTTGGAGTTAAAAACGAATACCTGTATATAGAGTATTAACATAGCTAGGATATAAATTTAAAAAACGTTTGGGCTAAAAAATTCAGTGTTCTCAAAACTTTTATTAGAATTGGTATAATATGATTATCTCAAGTCTGACTATTCCAAAAGCGAAATGTACGAAAATGTACGGAAAAGCCAATTTGGAATTTCGTAATTTCTGTCTAACTTCTGTTACACCCTGTATCCATGGTTCCTATTGCTATATTATTATCGGCATAACTAGTGACCATGATTTGGGAGAGAAATGTTTGCCTCATGTACAGTGTATCACGTAAAACTTTACTTATATAAAGATGTCGAAATTTTCGAAAAACCCAGTACATTAAAAACAAATAAAAATAATATCAAAATCACTAGAAATTGTTATTTCGTATCTTATCAAAGATGATTTTGATGAGGAAAAAGGAAAATATATATTTTTTTAATTCTCGGAATTAACAAACTTTTTCAAAAATACACACGTATCCGTTCACACCTTGTATATATTATTTCTCACGCTCATATATATATATATATATATATGAGAAGATTTGTTCAGCAGAAACAACTACTCCGAGGGCTAATTCCCCTACCGTCGTTGAATTATTATACTGCTGATTTCGTTTTCTGTGGGGGAAAACATGTAATGTAATAATTTACACTACACCCAGAGCAATGTCAGGAATTACGCAATTCCTGGTTGGAGACATGTCTTGAATCACATCAAGCTCAATGCTTCATGTCCACACTAAAAGCACAACAACAAGAGTGAGACTTTTGAAAATATTACCCCCGATAGTTTCGTCCTTTTGGGACTCATCAGAGGACCGTGTGTGGGCTTTCGCCCACGATAACCTAACTATCTATGAATGTTATCTTTTCGTACCCTAGTGCACCTATCGGCAAGAAGATATTCATCAGTCGTCACTCGAAGCGAATATGCTCCATCGTCTGGACCAGTCCCTTGTTGGGCTATATGTGAGATTGAATCAGCAGAAGCAACTACTCCAAGGGCTATTACCCCTACCGGCGTTGAATTATACTGCTAGTTCCGTGTTCTCTGGGGATAGACATGCAATGTAATAATTCACACTACACCCAGAGCAATGTCAGGTCAGGAATATCCCAATTCCTGGTTGGAGACATGTCTTGAATCACATCAAGCTCAATGCTCCATGTCCACAATGAAAGCACAACAACAAGAGTGAGACTTTTGAAAATATTCCCCCGATAGTTTAGTCCTTTCGGTACTCATCAGATGAACGTGTGTGGGCTTTGGCCCACGAGAACCTGATTATCTATGAATGTTATGGATACCCTGATGCACCTATCGGGATGAATGTCTTCATCAATCGTCACTCGTACAGAATATGCTCCATCGTCTGGACAAGCTCCGTGTTGGGCTATATGTGAGAAGATTGGATCAGCAGAAACAACTACTCCGAGGGCTAATATCCCTTCCGGCATTGAATTATACTGCTGATTCCGTTTTCTCTGGGCATAAACATGCAATGTAATAATTGACACTACACCCAGACCAATGTCAGGAATATCCCAATTCCTGGTTGGTGGCATGTCTTGAATCACATCAAGCTCAATGCTCCATGTGCACAATGAAAGCACAACAACAAAAGTGAGACTTTTGAATATATTCCCTCCGATAGTTTCGTCCTTTCGGGACTCATCAGAGGAACGTGTGTGGGTTTTCGCCCACGAGAACCTGACTATCTATGGATACCCTGATGCACCTATGCACATAGTGCCTTTTATAATTTTTCAAAATAATATTGATGTAAGTTTAATATAAATGATTTAGGAAAATTGTATTTGTGGTTTAATAAGGTATATTCAACTTTCATTTATTTTTATTCAATACTCAATCTCATAATTTAGTGAAAAACTAATTTAAAAAATTAAAATTTAGTTGTTTTATTACTGCATATTCTTTGTATATTTATGTATTTTATTTGCATGTTTCCTGCATACATATAAAAAAAATGTGTGGGCAACTGGTACATTCTTGAAGTTTATGGTTGCATATAATCCGGTCTTTAATAGTAAGAAGCTTTATTTATACAGAGTTCATCTTTCATTTAAAAATGAGGTGTGCCTCTGTAGTATAACGTACCCGGGTCGATTCAACATAGTTGAATCAGATAAGTAAAATTGTGGTTTGCCTTTATTTTGCCAATGATCGTCAAATTAGATTAAAAAGAAATGGATTAAAAAGAGGACCAATACCTACGTTGTGTTATTATTATATCTTGCACAATTTTACTCACTCATTATGCGCTTCAACGGAACACATTTAGGGAAACTTGAGGGAAAGGTGCGTCATGTAAATGAAACCACAGATTCCTAATACGCCTAATTTATTAAAGAAAAGCGTGCCGGACTCAGCCTGGAATTCACGAGGGGAAAGAGTACGGCAGAGAAACCCTCGATCTTAATTCCTAAACCGAATTATGCTGTATAATCTATTAGTATAATAATTAATTAAATTACTGTCTCACGTACCGCAATTTGTCGTTCCACACTTGTGACAATACTACAATACATTCAAAACTGAAGAGTTTAGTATTAGTTAGCCAGACGTCGCCAGCAGGTACTGAGGTCCCATACGGGAGGCTACTCAGCTATAGTTGCAAATTGAGCTAATATCTCTAGTAAGACCTGCAGGCCGATTAATATATATATTTCCTTCGTTATCGCTTAGCGATTGATTACATTATTTGTGATTGAATGGTATTCGTTTACTGTTGCTAATTAGTTATAGTCATTTCGATATAATACATTTCAATTACGATATGTGGTTTCATTCTGTGTAATTCTGCACAGGCTACAGATCCTTTATCATTTCGGGTGCTTATAAGCAATTGGCATCAAGTCAAAAATTCAAGGTTACAAAATAATGTTAATTTAAATTTCACATAGGTTTCATACAAAAGCAAATCATTGAAAATATAGCATTTGTTAAAAGAACGACTTAGGGTGCTTTGCTCGCAAGCTCACGATTTATAGCTAGGATATTCGCTCAGTCAGGGGAGGAAAATGTTAGTGGATTCATCAAGTCCCTTACTTACATTACAATCACAGTCATACTAAAACTAAAATTCCAGCACGAAGAGACAGGAAACAATACACAGTGTTATTCACAGCATAAAACGATTTCATTAAATATATACACTTGTTATATCATCAAATATAAATTATCCATGAGAACAAATGAAATATTTGTGCAAATTATGTTTATAACAATATCAAAATATATACACATGTTAGGCCATCAAATATGAATTATCAATGAAAATATGAGAAATATTTATGCAAATTATGTTAATAACAATATGAAAGGGTATACACATGTTAGGCCATCAAATATAAATTATCAATGAGAATAAATGAAATATTTGTGCAAATTAGGTTCATAACAATATCAAAACATATACACATGTTGTGCCATCAAATATGAATTATTATCAATGAGAATGAAATCAATATACTTGTGCAAATTATGTTAATAGCAATATCAAAATATATACATATGTTATGCCATCAAATAGGAGAAATATTTATGCAAATCATGTTAATAACAATATCAAAATATATACACACGTTATGCCATCAAATATTAATTATCAATGAAAATAGAAGAAATATTTATGCAAATTATGTTAATAACAATATCAAAATATATACACACTTATGCCATCGAATATGAATTATCAATGAAAATAGGAGAAATGTTTATGCAAATTATGTTAATAATAATATGAAAAGGTATACACATGTTAGGCCATCAAATATTAATTATCAATGAAAATAGAAGAAATATTTATGTAAATTATGTTAATAACAATATGAAAAGGTATACACATGTTAGGCCATCAAATATTAATTATCAATGAGTATAAAATATATAATGGTACAAATTATGATATTAACAATATTATAAGTTTTATTTTACCGACTTGTAATGACATAATATTGCAACACAGAAGCAAAACAATTCACCAAAATAAACTGTACACTCCGCTGGCTTCTGACTCTCTATTTTTCGTTCTCCAGCAATACCTTTCGGAGCTCCTCCAAAAAACCTCGCAAAAACTCGACTTCAATTTATGACTTGTTTTTATCTTTTACATGTATAAGGGGTGTCTCAAAATATACACATATTAGGGTGTCTCAAAAATTAATGTATCAGGTCTAATGAAATAGTATTTTAAAGATGTGGGTTATCTCACCTCTAACAGAACTTTTTCTTCGCAGCTTTTCAATCATTGATGTACATAGATTAGACATAACTATGTAAAACTTTTCAACATTAAAATATATTGCTAGCAATATAATAAGCGAATGCCGGACTTTTTAAATCATCAAAATATAAATTAAAATTAATACGAAGCATTTTACCATTTATGTGATACAGAGGCCCAAGCCCTCCACTATTGTGAGATAAACTCCACTTTTGCGAAAATAATTTGGATTTTTTCTTTTTGTAACCACTCGTAGCCTGTCTAATATCATACACTTGTCGAAAAAAAACACAAAAAAGTAATACCGATTTCTCATTTTTTATGTTAAAACTTACCTTTGATAAAATTAACCTATTTATATTGTGTTTTTCGTCTGATTAATGTGATTTGTCTAGCGTCACTATAAACCTGGTTATTACACCTGGTAAATACTCCTCAGGGCCGGCGAATGCATTAATAATACCGCATGAATCCTGCCAGTTTACTGCTTATTTTGGTCTGCTATCCCAACAGGATCAAATTGGACAGCGGAAATTAACTGGGTGGTAGGTTCATTAGGATTTTGGGTATTTTACCGTTTAACTTGATTATTTCAAAAATCTTGCTACAGTTCCATGATAAACAGGCAAGGAAGATATTGACATATTATTATAGTGTCAATAATTGAATTACGTGATACATTGATTTAAAATAAATCTCAGCTGGATAGTTTTACATCAAATGTAACGCAAGGAAAAGCAGGAGCCACTATTATTAGATAAACGTTTTCAATTTTCATTACATTCTAACTGGGTGTACAGGCTATTGCAATCAATATTTAATGAAGGAAACGTCAAAAAAGCAAAACAAAATTAATGTTTTTGTTGAACAGGATGTTTCATACTGTTTTAAAAATATATTGGTATTGACACAGAAAACTCATATTTTTATATTATACGCCATATAAGTTTATGCTTTGTCTAATTATTCTAAACATTTTGATATAAGGTTTATGGGTTATTTAGATACTATAGTTACCATGATAGATAGTTGCTATCTAAACTTGGGATTATAAAGGAGAATAGGCCGTTTACACCAAAAATCTTAGGAGTTTGCAAAATTGTTATTTTCCTAATTTATGTAGATGTCATTTTCTTTAATTCGTCAACTAGGAAGCTTTTACATGATATAAGGTTGAGTAAATATTAAACTATATCCTAAGGAGTATTTTGAGTAAAAAGGCAACAAAAGTTACGCGGGGAAAAGCAAGAGCCACTACAATTAGATACAGATTTTCAAATTTCATTACATTCGAACAGAATATATAGAGTAGGACTACTATACAAATGCAAGGAAAAAATTTAATATGCTACAATTTTTTTATAAGGCAGTCACTCCTTCGTTACTAACATATTAAAAGTCCCAAAGATTCCCATTCCGGAAACCCTGAAAAATCTTAGCAGCCGTCTTGGATTTTTAAGTGTTTTGTAAATAATTCGTTAACGGTGTCGAAGTTCAGTTTCTCAGATTTTTTCATTTAAGTCACTAATATCGCTTTCCAACACTTGTGAACAAAATACTATTTTATTTTAAGATGTTTTACTATATTACCTTATTGTACTAGGGCAAAAAGGAAGAACGTGTCAATAAGCATTGGGGTTTTATTTACTTGGTATGGTGTAACAAAACAACAGCGACATCAGAATATTCAGAAACAACTGTAACAGTATTATAAAATTCCGTCTGGTTAACTGCTATTAGAACTATGTCAGCATCAGCGTCTCTTGAAGCTTGCTGAACTACGAATACTGCCGTCAGTAAAGGTCCCTTTAAGATGCAAATAAAACTGTTTGTTTTTATTACTTCTTAAAAGGTCTGCTTTGGAAACGGCCACAATTTAATCTGGAGTTACTGACACCAACACTTTCCTGGGATCTAAATTATTGAATAGCGTCTTTTGTAGATGTAATGTCAGTGTCATACCCATCAAAAATAACAAAATACTTCTGTGTATAAGAATTCAGTGCAAAATTAACTTATTGAAGACATATTTCATGATAGGTTGCTAATTTTCGTCAGACTACTCTATGTAGGAACAATTCTTCATCAATTATTTTTGAGTGCTCTGCAATTGTTTTTGAGTGCTGTGCTATTAAAATTATTTGTGGAAAATGTAAGTATTTAATATAGAGTATTTATCGTTCTCCGAAAGCGGATCTGACTTTATTTTTCACACAGCTTTACCACCGTCTCTATAGACGGTGGCTTTACGAACTTATGTTGTACTGTCTAGCGATAAACAAATATACAAGGTGATTCACGGTCGATGGTAGGTTAGACGTTTCTGGAGAACCACTCAACGCATCATTCTGAAAATTTGGTCGTTTAGATAAACGGATATGCTCCATCTTGCTAAAGGATTTTCGACAGTGCAGTGTTGCCGCTTCTACTAAAAGTAGTAGCAACTGTCAAATTTTAAATGGAATAGCCTATATATTATTGCATTTTTGGATTTTGCGGAGAATTCTAGACATATTTCATAAATAATGTCCTATACCTATCTGTTACTGTTTTTGAAATATTGACAGTTGAAAATCGACAATTTACCAAGTTTGACAGCCTATAAAATCTAAACGGCTCATTCTGAGCAAAATGGTTTGCACTTTCCTATCTTGGTTTTTCATAAGCTATCGTTTGGCACTAATTTTTTATTTAACCAGAGGTTAAGAAATTCAACATACGATTCAGTTCCGAATACCTAGGACATTGCTGTTATAAGATTCCTTTTCTGGATGACTGCCTCACTATGGAATGGACTTTCAAGTGGAGTAACGTCTTTCCCAAAATCTATAACTTACAATGCTTCAAGTTCAACGTCCACCATCATCTACGCACGGGCACTGCTCGTTTAATGGTAGAGGATCTTCCGTAGTAATAAAAAAGTAAACTACACTAAATATTATTTCTTAAAATAATTACTTAACAACTTTTTGCTGGCATATCTTTGTCTACTGTAAGTACTACCATAAATTGATTTGTCTTTATTTTTCCAACCTTTTCACTATGACTATCTTTAAGCTATTTATGTAATAAAAGCAAAATAGAGATGATTGCATTTTTAAAACGGGTTAACGACATGTAATTTATAGATTTTTTAAATATTATTCTTATAAGTAATAGCAGGGTCGGTCATAGGTCCCGGGAACTCAGTCAAATCCGTAGAACGCCGCATTCGGGGGCTGTACAACAAATATATTCACATGCTTAATTGGACGCTTTTAGATTAAAAAGTTACCGTTATTGAAATGTTGAAATATATAACGAAAATATTTTATACAAGAAATATTTTTTGTCATAAAAATGTAAAATAGAAAAAAAATATAAAACATTTTATAAGGAGCTTAAGCACTTTTTAAACTTTTTCCAAGTAGCCGAGTGAGCTAAAAACATAACTTAAAAACTAGCACTCTAATATACCATTTATGTATATTTTATATAGGTAAGCCGAAGTACAACTGTTTACTTTTACTCTAAATAATAGACTATATTATTATTTAAGTTACATCATTATAAAAATAAAATACTGTAATATTGAGGTTATATTTTCCTTTTGCCCTTAGTTATCAAAACATAATATATCGACCTGGGCTTCTCAACTACCCTTCGCGGAAAAGGAAACGCATCTCATTGTTTTAATCAATCAATCAATAATTGCATTATTACCACAAGGATATTATCAAATGACAACGTTTCCGTGGAAGGGTACCAAAGCAAGACGACTACAATTATATGCCTAAACACACTAAACAGAAAAAATAGAAAACCTACAAGGCAGCCTCCAAAAATTCACTTAGACTCTAATATGTCTTCTGCAGCAGATTTTTTTTATCAAATTTTTGAATGAGCTCTCATTCGATGCATCCCTAGCCACCTG
>MU182867.1:203537-228028 GCA_016904865.1 Pissodes strobi | reverse complement strand
TTATCGTCAATGTGCAAAATGTGGATATAAAACTGAGTTTTCCCAGCACCTCACAAAAGCACCATATATCACAGCTTTTTTAACTTTTCATCATTCGCTGTCACAAAGGAAATATCCAGTTTATTTTCTTTCCACTTCGGTAGTCAAACGTATTTCACGGGAGTATGTAATTGAAGTTGGCACCTATATCGAACTTCAGTCGATCAACAGGGTCTGAACCAATAAGCATTTAAATAAAAAAGAAAACAAAACGAATTTTCCCTGTCTCGAGAGCTTTCCGTATAATTCCGATAGGAACGACGGTCAAAGGCAGTGTGCGTCAAACTATATTAAGCCATGGGCGGAGACAGAAAATATTTATTTTTATTTGTATACCAATTTTGATATATCAAAAAAATAGTACTGTTTATAAATGAGTGCAAAAATCATTTCTATTTTGAAGAAATTCCCCAATGGTGATATTGCTCATATTCTTAATGCTTCTTACTATTACCTTTAATAGATTCGCTTTAGTTTTTCCATGTCGGTTGGCTATTATCAAGTGAGGTTTCACAATTTATGCTATGTAATGCTTATGAGTTTAGAGATCTTATATTTCTATAAAATGAGTGGGCCTGTTTATCACTATACTACAAATGCAGTAATCAATTACCGTTCAATATTTTGAACTAAGTTATACTAGTACTTGTTAGTTACATTAGGAGAGTAATTAAGTGTAGTCTCCATTACTCCGTAGTAAGAGAACATATCTTCTGTCGTCTGCGATCCAATGCTATGCAGTCACGTGTCTGCCGTTTCTGCTTCAAACTCGCCGAGTCTATAACCGAGGTCTCCATTATACAAGTCCATTTTCTTCAGGTGTATTTTACTGGTGTATGACTGACCAGTTAGGAAGCCTATTATGATATCCAGCGGATCCATGTTTATGTTCAATAGTTCTTTGGTCTTATTTTGATTTGGTAGGCCCACAAGTTCCTTACCATGGTTTTGTCTGGGCACGATTGCCCAGTATTGACTGTATTTTTCTCGGATGGCTTTGGATTATATTCTTAGGTATTCACAAAGCTGTTTCTGGGCCAATGAATTTCTACAACTTGGTGACTTGGCACACAGATCAATTTTACTCTGTTCTAGTTTCTGTCATTCCTCGAGGCATTCTCATATCTCATATTTTAGGGAATATTACCCTCATGTATAAAAAATCCCATTAGAGGAGTGTAATTCTCGGAAAATTACAGCGATAATTGCACTGTAGAAACCGAAAGAGCACGGCGATAATTGCATCGAACGTACCTATGGTAATTCCATTGTATAAATAACGTCAAAGTCAAGTGAATATATATTATTAAAAATGTCTCGTTTCGGATTAAAAAAATCGTATTTTTGCGTCTCTTTACTTTGTTTACAGTTACATGTGCGTGCTTGTATTAAAAAAAGAATAAAAATG
Organism: Pissodes strobi; assembly: GCA_016904865.1. NCBI lineage: Eukaryota > Metazoa > Arthropoda > Insecta > Coleoptera > Curculionidae > Pissodes > Pissodes strobi. The sequence continues at coordinate 226,581 of MU182867.1, read as the reverse complement.
TATTTTTTAAAACCATGTCCTTATTCGGGAAATATTCCCCCGAATTACACTCGTGAATCAAAATAACCAGATAATTGTGCATTCGAGCGTGTTGTTTTAGAAAAACTGCAGTAGGTCATTTTCATATTTTGGAAAAAGAGCCCTCCACCTTCGGTGTCGGGCTCTTTCTCCAAAATATGAAAATAAACTCAGGCAGTTTTTAGACAACACACTGTCATGCAAAATTATCGGCAATTTTGATGCACTTGTGCAATTACTTCTGAAAACTGTTTCCCTGAATCTGCGATCCAATGGTAATAAAGAAATGGACTTATAGATCAAAATAAATTGTTAGTGGTATTTGTGAGTGTTAAGTTTGGTTTCCTCAGTTCAACCTTTTCAATAGGTCAATAAGCATCAAACAGCATGTCATTAAAAATATGAACCTTAACATCAATAGCACAAGAAACATAAAGGTCATGCTAGTCTATACCCTGTAGTTTAGCCTGAAATTTCCCTGCCAATGCCATTTTTAGATTTCTTCTTTCTGCATTTCTTACTACATGTTTGGGTTTTTCAAATTTTAACGAGCAATAGTCAGTCTCATGGACAGTCTGTATAGGCTCTCATGGCATTATACCACTATCAATAACTAGTTCAGGCCTGTTTACATAAATCAAGTATATCAGAGATTCGCTGCTGGGAGTAATTCTAGTTGAATCCCCAATTAATTGATTAAAATTAAAAGAATTAAAAATGTCACAGAGAAATCTGTAATCGACACCAGCCTGAGATAAATATTTTAATTCCATTTCTTAGTTGAGTTTGCAACTTCACAGATAGTAAAATGATAGCATATAGCAGAGAATCCAACAACACAGTTTCCATGGTAAGTAACTTAGAAAGGTAGGCTTGATATACATATTTGAAATCTTATTGGAATCGTAATTTTGTATGTAGAACCAAAGAAAATTCTATCGCAGTAGAATTTTCTTTGGTAGAACCCATTGAGTTTAATCCTTTAGGTATACATATTATATAATACAGGATACCCTACACAAGATGACCCGATACCTTCGCGGGAAAGATTTTAGCCGGCTCCAGTCAAGCTGCGAATAACCTTGAACGTCACGGTCTAGAATCTCACCTCCACATTCACAATGTTCACAGTTGTGTTCGCGCCTTTGTGGAAAATGGACGAACAAATTTACTGTATGTGCTTCAGGGCATAGAGTCTCTCACCATTTCCCTGTACTTTCTATAACTAGAAAGTCATGTTTCTATTTCAAGATCGGCACAGCTATGCCCATTAAACTACAAATCCGAAACCATGCATCATTGATTCGATGTTTGTCTTTGTAATCAATATTTGGCATCCCATAGTACAGATTCTCCTTTGTAATGTTCCAAAAATTGTAATTCTAAGACGTTATTCCAGATAGTCGAATAAACATAAACACTATATGCATGAACTGTTTAAATTAAGGTTATGTGTTGTACAGTATGCCTTGAAAGTGCGGGAACTCTTTGAAGCGGACAAAAAGACCGACTCGAAACAGGAAATAATCCGCGAACATCCGTGAACTCTGTGAAAAAGGTGTGAAAACCAATCACATTCGTGTTCGTGGCGCTTCACTGGTGGTCGCGGCGTGAGTCTGGAGCCGGCTTTACAAAAACGTGTTTCAGATAAAAGTCGTTAAATTTATGTATGTTAAAGTAATTATAAGATCTTTAATACCTATTTAGATTAATTTCTGAAATTCATTCTACACATTCTGATTGACCTTTGTTTAGTCCGAAATACATTTTATCTTTTCTGATATTCAACTTACTAATCTGAACTACATCTAACTCTTTCTCAATTACAATTGACCGTTTTGAAATACATTTTATCTTTTGTGAAATTCAGTAGTACCAATTTACACCCTTGGACCAGTGGACGGTACTATTAATAAACTGTTCGAGTAATAGGCAATTACAACAATTACTAAAGAAAGTTGGCATATTTAACAGCTTTCTTAAATTAATCGAGAATCATGTTCCAGTAATGTAAAAAATAGAAATATTGCTAAGGCTTGTACTAAGCTCTATTGTTTACTTACTAACAAATTTGAATTCATCACCTGAAAGCTTTCTAATCGATGACTAAATTATTTATGACACGTAACTTTTTTTTTGTTTTAATATTTAATAAACACACAATTAAGCATTTTATTGAATTGAAAACAAATAAATTTAGTTTAATTTGTCCCATTGAGATTAGGCTCGAACGATTTTTGATGAAAACGAACATATAAATAGCAGGTAAACCCTGTACACTAAAACATTATAATTAAAGTCTAACCAAACGTAGTGTTTTCGAGAACGGAATATTAGGTATGTCTGGTCTTGTTCCAATTATTTATACTCGGAAAGTAATAGGAACCTATAAATAATTTATTCGATTCCACGCTACGTAAGGAATAATTATTTCTCTGGGCGCCACGACGCGACGCTCCGCACTGAGTCATTTGGGAGGAATAAAGGTTCATGAAAGTGCGCACATCATAAAATTGAATGCACAGGCTGTATATGAAACTTGAAATTGAAAGTTCCATTCATGTACAACACTTCAGCTTTACATAAATACTATAGGTTAGTTTCCGTCGTGAAAATTATAATATTATTATTAGTATTGTTTTCACTCACCCAAACTAACCAAAACTTGTACATCCGAAATTTGCCATGCAAGTTTCACTTGCATACATAATTTTAACTTACTTTTCATTTTTTTTTCGATGAACGTATAAGACAGTCCAAAAAAGAGATAAAGTAAGACTAAATTGAGAGCTCCAAGTATGAAATTCCTTTATTTTCCATAGTTCTTTGAATAGTAATAAAATAGTTAATCGAGATATCTATAATAGCTACATGCGTATTGCCTGCATGGGCAGAGATTAGTTAACGGATTAAAACAGTTATTTATGTATTTAGAGCGCAAAGTAACGGATTGCCGCTTGAGAAAGAATGTTACGTAATCTTTCGAAAACGGCAATCTTACTTTGCGCTCGAAAAACACACAGAACTTTTTCTACAGCAGCATTTTTTAAAATTAAATGCACATTTTTCTCTAAACTTATTCTGTAATTTTCATATGACTGTCAGTTTTGACATATTATATTCGGGCTTCGGGCATATTTAAACCATTGATTTGTATAGGAGTGGATAAGCAATAGCCGCCTGTCGCACTATTCAAAAGTGGCAACCTATGGGCGAAAAAACAGGTTTCTGCGCATGACAAAATCGACGCAAAATTGAAAAACATAAACAAAGAAGATACCGTTTTGTCATGCGCACTAAAACACTTGCCGTCTCAGCAGGCGTCGGTCAGGATCGAACTTGGCTTTTGTCTTTGACGTGTTTTCGTTTTGACGGCGCGGCGTTTTGAGTTAATAATTCGAGTTCGATTCGAGGCAAAATACCCGGGATTTCCTATTTCAAGTAAGTCTAATTATTATAAGTATTACTTATTTATACCTTATTGTTTGTTTCACTATGCTAACTGGGGCCCATTTCACAATCGGCAAGACTCCTCTACCGAATATTTGGTGAAATAATCACTTTCGATGTCCGGGCCTGCCTATTTACCTTCACGGTGCAACAACTAGCTCCTACTAATTTTCTAATGCGCAAGTCCAAATAGAAATATCTTTGTTTACATTTCGCGGTCGTAAATTTGCCATGTTTGGTCTATTTATTGCTTATCCACTCTTATACAAATCAATGATTTAAACGTACCACTGTCATTTATTTATCTTCGGTTTCCATGACCATTCATAGCACACTCGATGGAAAAACTGAGAATTTTCTTTTCCATGTTCGCGCTGGAGCGCAAAATAAGGATGCACGGCATTCGTCGATTTTGCGATTTCATTTCAATTTAGTAATTAGTTGTTTTGCGCGCGGCTGTAGAAAAATGAGTTTTGTTTGATGACACTTCCCTATTTACAAATTTATGTGGAGTTTCGCATCGCCCGTTATTTTGTATGTCTGATATTTTCTCGAAATCGCATATTTTTAGTTTCATGTCTGTTTATTTATTTGCATGTCAGTATAATTTATAATTCCTATAAAAGGGTTAGCATAGAGCGAAATAGTCAATTCTGGTGATTTTTAGGGAATTTGGCGGAAAAATAACATTTTTATAAAGAGATATGGGGGAAGCCTAAGAACTACATAGAAGTGCCTGCCTGAAATTTCATATTGGCAGCTCATGAATGATGGCTTGAGTTCTAGCTTTATGAATATTAATAGATTATTTTTAATGATGTGAAACGTAGCGACTATTCGCTTTGTGCGAAAAATTACACTCCGTGTAAACAATTTTGGCTAATAGCCTTTGTATTTTATGTCCTTAAATCTAATTTATTTATAAGGCCAAAGCGATATTTGCGAGTCATTGAAACAGTCCTTACGTGGAAAGGTAAAGTGTAGTACCGATGAAATAGGGATGTAAACATCAATTTTCAGGCGATGGAAACACTGCATATTTGAAGAATGTAGTACATCCTTATTTCTTGGGGCCACACCTTTTCTTTCATGCGATGGTTGTTCCAATGGCTCGAGAATCCTCGCCCAAAGTTCAAACTATCTTGCTTGAGCTGTACATGTTTTCTGCTGCTTCTATTAAATGTCAGCCATATTTTGTAATTCAGTTATTGTTTATATATAAGGTAATCCAGATAATTTCAAATGGCAATATCTCTATTATTTTTGAAATAAAAGGAATTCAAAAAAAGTGGTTTGGTTTTATCTGCTTTTGCACATATTTTTGTTTTATATACTTTGCCTTGCTTTTCAAAAAATCAAGGCACAGGTCAGCTTTGTTTTTTATTAAATGTCATATACCAAATTTTTTAAAGATTTTGAATTTTCTATTAAATTATGCATATTTTTTTTATAATATATCATGTAGTAAATTAACGATTTTCGAAATATTGAAGGCTTAAGAATTACGAAATACCTAAACAAGGTATGTCAGCCGTTCGAAAAACTACAGCGTGACATCAAGTGTGTTGCAGATTTTCCCTGTATTTTACATATAAATTCCACACGTGACGAAGTGTACGAACTGTCATTTTTCGGTAGGTGTATCGTGCGAAATACTATGATTTTTTTCTATATACCTGCTTACCTATTTAGATACCTGCTTCTACCTGGAGATGAAAACATATTTTTTCTACAGCCGCGCGCAAAATAACTAAATACTAAATTCAAATGAAATCGCAAAATCGACTAATGCCGTGGATCCTTATTTTGCGCTCTAGCGCGAACATGGAAAAGGAAATTCTCACTTTTTCCGTCTAGTGTGCTGAATGGTCATGGAAACCGAAGATAAATAAATGACAGTCGTGCGTTTGTTACAGTTTGTTGCTGACAATCCTGTTCTAAATATGCCCGAAGCCCGAACATAATATGTCAAAACTGACAGTCATTCGCAAATTTCAGAATAAGTATAGAGAAAAATGTGGATTTAATTTTAAAAAATACGGCTGTAGAAAAAGTTCTGTGTGTTTTTCGAGCGCAAAGTAAGATTGCCGTTTTCTTTCTCAAGCGGCAATCCGTTACTTTGCGCTCTAAATACACAAATAACTATTTCAAATGTCATGACATTGATGTTTGAAGTCTAATTTACCTGTTCATCTTTCTGCTAATATTTTACAAAATGGGCTAACATTATAGTTTTTAACTTCCGTTTACTAAACTTGAACATTTTTAGCCTAGATTAAATGCTCTGCATGCATTAACCTCGTCACATTTCACGTAACTTTTTTCCTTGCATTTCAATGCATTTATTATTGCTACGTTCTCATTTAAGATACTTATTTCTTCAATAATTTTTCTCTGGATTTCTTCAAGAGACTCTATTTTCAAACATCCCGAAAGGCGGGGATCCATGGGCGGTAGATCTGGGAAGTTCTTGATTTTTATTCAAATCTGAAATAAAGAAAGTATTATTGAATTATTAGTGATAAATGTTAATACTATAACAGCTTCTAAGTTTTCTGATTACATTTTTCCACAATGACAAATATTTGAGTGTGTTAGGTTATTTCGAAAAGGGAAAAAAACTTGCTCAATTTGTCATTCTGCAGGATATTGGAGAGAGGAAAGAAATTGTCTTTTTTTTCTTTCAGTGTAAAAAATAACAATTTTATTTTTAAATTTGTTTTTTTCTTCATTTTCTCATCTTATAAAAAAGTTGCGCGGGGATCTGCAGCTTTCATTGCGGTTGGTGAAAGCCAGTGATATTCCAACCTATTACTCGCTAGACCATCACAACTAATATCCTCTTGGAAGTAGCGGATCAAGGTTGTAACCTTTTCATTCCTTCTTCCTTTCCAAGTAAGCTCTACACAAATACAGATTTTCATTAAGCTACGAGTTTATTACCAACACCACAGCAGTATTTGGTCAATATCCAAGATTGTCATGATCATGGAATTTACATTTTACCAATTTTGACAGTTTGTTATTAATTTTTATATATTAGTGAAAAGGCGCCAATTTGTTACTATTGGTTTTCACTTTAACCCACTTTTTTAAATGCAACTTAGTTTACCAAAAACAAGTTTAATAAGATATTCAGGGTCTAGAGGTTCGGAGCATACTAATAGTATTTATTTCCAAGCAATGTAGCTATGCTAGAATGCAAAATAAAATATTGAAAGTTTCAAAAATCAATAATTTAAATCCCCTTCTGACCAAATTTAGATGGGAAATAAGATTATGGTGAAATATTATTGACGAACTCTGTACAGGGTTATTCATTATATTTTGACATCCACCTGCCGCCGTAATTACAGGTAATACAAAAAAACTTAAATTCAAAAGTTGTATGGTTTTTAATATATTATCTTTTAGAAATGTCAAAAGAAAAAAATTGCCTGTCAAATGTCAAAAAACCGCATAACCTTAATTTTTTTAAATGAAACACCCTGTATATTATTACATATTTGGATTGTGCGAAAAAGTCTAGAGATATTTCATGAATAATGTCCTATACCTATCTCTAACGGTTTTTGAAATATTGACACTTGAAAATTGACCATTTACCAAGTTTGACAGCTTGTAAAATCTAAACGGCTAAAGATAGAACAAAACAGTTTGCATTTTCCTATACTGGTTTTTTATAAGCTATCATATGACACTAACTTATTATTTAACCAAAGGTTAAATTTATCCGTGATTTTTAACCTCTGGTTAAATCTAAAGTTAGTGTCATACGATAGCTTACCAAAAACCAATAATAAGAAAGCGCAAACCGTTTTGTTCCATCTTTAGCGGTTTAGATTTTACAAGCTGTCAAACTTGGTATATGGTCGATTTTCAACTGTCAATATTTCAAAAACCGTTAGAGATAGGTATAGGACATTATTCATGAAATATATCTAGACTTTTTCGCACAATCCAAATATGCAATAATTTACAAGGTGTTCCATTTAAAAAAATTAAGGTTATGCGGTTTTTTGACATTTGACAGGAAGTTTTTTTTTCTTATGACATTTCTAAAAGATAACATATAAAAAACCACACAACTTTTCAATTTAAGTTTTTTTTGTATTACCATTAATTACGGCTGCAGGTGGGTGTCAAAATATAATGAATGCCCTTGTACACTGACTCACTAAAGTCCGTTCAAGTCTATTGCGCTGTTACGTCATATCATTCCATCTTTCTTTATGCAATGAACGTATGTACTAAATTGGTCCGTCAAATTGGAATCTTTGACATCGATTTCGATTGGCGTCAATGTAAAAATATCATAACGAAAATAACAGGTTTAATTCATTTATTTATTGGTTGGTAGTTGGTTTGTGTTTTACGCTAATAATTGCTAATAAAAATCGTTTTGAGATGCCCCACCGGTTCAGTGAGAAAGAGCAAGCTTTAATTTTAAAATTAATGCATAATTTCACACGTGAAAAAGATGCTAGTATGCCACTTTTACCCTGGAAAGCTGTGCACAATGTAAGTAATATATATTTTTTATTTGTTTGATAATACTAAAAAATTATATCTCTAGAAAAAATTTATTTTTGATGTGTAAACATCTTACGCGGCAATATGAGGACAAATCTCGGCAAATGAGACGGAAATGCGCAAATCAATTCTAGCCGCTAGGGCGGTATTATATACAATTTTTCCATTTAAAATCGTTTTAAATGGATTTTAGACGATAAAAAAGCATATTTTAAATCAAACGAACCGTCAAAAGTATTATTTTTTAATTATTATATTCGCAGTGTATTTGGATCCGTAGCACAGCTTATTCTTAATGGACGGTGAATTTAAAATGAATTTTCGCTTCAAAATCCACGACAAATTCGTCCGAAGCCATAGCTATCGGCGTAAAAAAGTCCGAATTTTCGGATTTTTATACAATTTTGCAATTTAAAATCGTTTTTAAACGGATATTAGACGATAAAAAGCATATTATTATTTTTAATTAAACGAACTGTCAAAAGTTTTATTCAGATGCCCAGACGCTTAAAACAATATTGTCATAGCCCTCTTCTAAAATTTGAAAAAGTTGATTTTTGATTTTCCCAAATCAAAGGATATCGGCGCACGATTACTAGGTAAATAAGCTGTTGTATGTATGTTGATGTTATTCCTGGTGACATTATATTTTCGTGTCGAATTTGTTCATTGAATTAATCCACTCCGAAGCTGCCATAAGTAATAAGTATGTAAAATTGATAAAAACGGAACGTGCTCTGGCTAGTGTAAAAAATAACGTACGATTCTATCTAAGACGTACGGATCTTTTATTTTGACGTCAGAAATTCTGACGTAACAGCGCAATAGCCTTGAATGGACTTTACCTTGGAATTCCGCCTTGCTTCCTAATGTTAGATGCCGGAGATGTCTGAGGCCCTGAAATCTGTTCTGTGACGTCACCAGAAGGTGTCTTGGTTTGTAGCTCAGGTGATGCTAGGGGCACCAAAACATAAAGTAAAACAGTCCTAGGCAGTTAAATTATTCACCAGGAATATTACCGACTCTATCTCAGTTTGGCGAGAATTATCAGTTATTTTATTTTATTTTCTTGAGAGTGACGTAAATAAACAACGAAAGTAGAAATAACTCCTAGTATATTATGCTGGAAACTGATGAAATACACAGAGGAGAATTCATTAATTTAAAATCAATAATATGTACATTTGCCAATTTGAGCAGAGCTTCTATTTAAAAGTTCGTTAAAGACTTAATTAGTTTAAAATTTTGAGAGCGGAATAAATAAACAAGAAATAGAAATGGCCCCTAGTCTATTACGCTGAAATCGAGAAAATACGTAGAAGAGGATTCATTGATTTAAAATTAATTTTCAATATTTGTTTAATAAATAACCGAATTGAGAGGCAACTAAATAGGAATCAGGTAATGAATCAAAGTTATTTGAATTAATCTCAAAGTTAATATGAGATAAAGTTGTTTTAGTTAATCTACAATCAATCTAAGATAAAGATAAATTCAGCACAAAAAAACAAAGATACATGTTAAAGATATTTGTCTTGTTTCTTTCAAGGCCCAAATTTCTTAGAAGACCGTACTATTTAAATATTGAACGCAGGTCTCCTCAAAATCAGATAACACAAACGATCAATACCGATAGTGGAGGATATAAGGTCTCATATATTTACCGAGCACTTCAATTATTAACTTCTCAAAATTGCTTACCCAATGAAAACGTGCATACCCCCCATAGACAAAGACAGTTAGCTCTATTAGTTGGATTGCTTAAATAAAATATAAATTCAATAATAGTCGCTCTTTTGTAGGAATAGGGCCCTTTCTCCTCCTTCACGGAGCCTCAAGCCTCAGATACCGTTTATTCTTTATGCCCGACTTACAAAATAAACTCCAAGGCTACAAAACAGCACGGGTATATGTAAACGGCAATATGTACACGATATTATATAATAGCAGTACCCCCTAAAACACTTTATACACTATAATTACAAGACAAGACGGATACATGGAAAACATACTTTAATAAGTAATGCTTGCCAATTTAATAAACCAGACATCAATTTACCTGGAATGATTCAGAAGGTAAAATAAAACTAAAATGGCTAAGATCAGATAACTCTATATGCAAGAATGCCCTGTAATTGAATTATCCTCCTTTATACGATATTAAACATTAAATTTAAAAGATATAACAAAAGCCAAATAAGAAAGCATGGGCAGTACCTTCTCAAAACACCCCTCGCTGTCATGCAAGGTAAAGGCCAGTCTTCTACCTTTCTTAATTCCTTGATTAAAATAGAATTCCTCAAAAAATTTATTGGTGAACAAACCACATGTTCCATTTTCCATCACGAAGGAGCGCTTGCCTTATTTAAATCCTGCAAACGTGCATAGTAAAATTAACTTAAATAATAAAATAAGTTTGTCTACTGCTGTATTGTACAATAATAATCATAATATTAATATTTGTCTAAGAATAACTTAATAAATATCAAATTATATGTTCAGAAGGTAAATTAATTTTAAATGAACTTGATGGGCACTAACATTTACTATTTCTGCATAAAACTAAAAAAAATGTGCGTGAATTCCACGCGCGATAGAAGTTAAACTTCTTCCTTATTAGCTATAGATACAGTTAAATTATTAGAATTATTAGTATTTTTTTATCAAGGGATAATAATTGGGAATAGTAAGGATGCGAGAATGATATGAAACGAAAGAATAAAACAATTTACTCTTAATGTATCCAAATATATTTTGCATGGAATTTATTATTGAATTTGACAAAAACATGAATCAGCCTTAAATAAAATTAAAAAAAAAACATATTTTGCCACCAACGAGAATCGAACGCGGGCCACCCGTATCACCACCCGACCACTACACCATCAGACCTGTAAGAAGCATTTCATTGTAGCACCCCATTACTACTATACCGCTTAGGTAGGAACCGTGGATATGCCTTCCGGTCGTTCCCAGTCATATGCTTAGATGCTATATAGGCAGCGCTACGTATCCATTTCCCCTCCTGCCGGCCATCTCCCAATGAAGCGTGTACGTATTCCCCATCCTGTCGCCGCTGACGCACTCGTCGAACTCCTCTCATGCGATCTGAATTTTCGTAACGCTAGAAAATAGTCGCCCCCTCAATAAAGGAGTTTCACTTCAAAAACAGCAGCAAGATTTAAATTCGATGGAACAATGCGTACTGTAATTATATCTAGCTATTATAGCTTCCTATTCTCTATATCTCGGTCATCTGTTACCGGTTCGAATAGTAAGTTGAGACTCGCTTACAGTTCAAGTATTAATTCTTGTACTCGTATCTTATCAGCTATCATAATTACATAATTTTCACATTTGAAACAATAGCTTGCCATGTGGCCCATGTGTATCTTTATGAGACAGATACATGCTAACTTAGATGTTTTTTAGTTGAAAGGTATTGTGTAGATGAGAATACACACAGTTTCCTAGCGGCATAAATTATTTCTATGTGTTTCAGAGTCGATCTTGTTCGATTTTCTGAACAAAAAGAGATGTGCTCTTAGGCACTCAAATTTTACCATAGGGCTAGTTCTAAAGTCATTTTGTAAATGAAACAAAAAGCTTTAGCATTATATGAATATTTTAATAAGTTACTTTTCTTGAAAATAACTAGAAGCTCATAAATACACAAAACATAAACACTGAATAATTTTACGTAGTCAGTGCTACGATATGAACAATATCAGTCGAGGCAAATTTCGACCTTGAAAAATATGACATAAATAAAACTTAAAATCTAAAGCATTGCGTAAACAGTTGTAGTACTAAACTAGTGTATGGTTATAAACATAACCTTGAAACTATATGCAGTTAAATGTCTGTTAGAGTTCCTGCGGAACAGCTATTTACCAACTATGTTAGCTGAATTGGCTTTGATATAAAATACAACAATATACAAGCAATAATAACAGGATTAGTATTACCTTAAAGTCCACCTAAAAGCTAATATGTACACTATGAACACCATTGACGAGAAACGTTCAATGTTCAGGAGGTTATCTTTTAACACTGCGGGAAAGTCACTTTGAAAAACACTAGCTATATCTATGGCTAGCTTCTATTTACAATGTTGTTCAATTTCTTGCAGACAAGAATGACTGAAATGTAGTGGTTTGACTGGTATGCAGTTAGTGCATATTGGCATGACATGAAAGCCTTGTGAATGCGGCTTATTGGTGCACGCATGAATGATTAGTAAGTATGCTATGCAGGTAGCATCAAGGCCACCTGTGGCCTTGGTAGCATAGGTAAGCTGAAATCCGCGTATGGGATGTAGCATTGTGATAGCTTGAGTATATTGGCAGACTAGTGCCTTTTAATCCTTATATGAGAATAAGGCATGAGTGGGTATGCAGACTAGTGCAGAGTAATCCTTATATTAGAATAAGGCAAGAGTGTAGCAATCCAGTGGTATACTGGTAATATAGAATGTTGAAAATCCAATGGACAAGGCCATTGGGGACTGTGCAGCGCATGGCACAGCCTTTGAGAGTTAGAGATCAATGGGTCTCCAAAATGGCAGTAGATGCCGAAATATGCCTTTTTGTAGGCTTAGTACTAGAGATCAGTGGGTCTCCATAATGGCAGTAAGATGCCGAAAAATACCTTTTTGTAGGCTTTGTGAGAATGTGATTGTAAACATGTTCGTTTACTTACTTGAGTTCCGAGACTAGGCTCTATTGAGTGCGGTGTGGTTCGAGACAGGGCTCGATTGTCCAACTCCCATGTATGAGACCAATTGGGACGCCATTGCTCGGCGTGAGAATAATGGCATTAAGTTTGCCAATAAATACCTTATTGTAGGCTTGATGTGACAATGACTATGGCAGGATATCACTATATCACTTGAGTAAATAACTAGAAATTATGAGGGGTGCGCCTTTTGCGACTTACATGGTCGAGGTTCAAGACACGACTTCTGACTCAATACTGAATTCTAGAACGTGGGAACTAGAGCAACTTGAAGAAGTTGTTACCGCCTCTTCTGGTGGGAGAAGATGCACCACTTCCCGCATGGAAAGGGCAATAATGTAAATACAGAGATATTGTGTAAAAACTTAACATGACCGGTTGTCTAAATTAATATTATGAATTTTAATACAAATCCGGTTGAAATCTGCTGACTAGTTTTCATGAAATTTTAATTTGAAAGATCTGAATTTTAGGGAATTTTCGTTTGGGTGAACTGGCTATCCTGTAGGATGCGCTGTGATTAGTCGACTCGGTCGCCGGGGTATAGCGGGAAACGCTATGATTGGTCAGATGAGTTTAGAATGCGCGGCCGGCTCCAAATGAGTAAAGGTGGTTACAACAGATGGCGCTAGTAATACAGCCCGGATAAAGCGCGAAGCGCTATGATTGGTCGGAGCCCTTTTGAGGACGCTTAACTTTTAGCCTTCTAGACTGTCTAGCGCAGTGGATAAACGTGGTAAACAAGAGATGGCGCTAGTAGTATCGCCAAGGTTTTAAATTGTTTGGAATGCGAGGACAGTGGCGTGGAATGTTAAACTGTACAAAAATTAAATCGTTAGATTTGAAGACGTGTTCAAAAATGGTTTTTGAACACTATGCCTCTGCTTTATGAAAAAAATTAATTTTTCTATCAAATTTATCATATACGCCAGCCTGGCGTACATCTATGAGGCAAGTTGATGGCAATCCGAATGTTTTTTAGGTAAAGGATGCTATGTTGAATAGAATTCACTCAATTCACAGCGCGGCACAAATTATCTGGATGTCTCTGCTTGGAAGATAAGTCGGTCATACGTACTTTTAAGAGTGAAATTCATGCAAATTCTGATATTTTTTGATGAACGGTATTATGTACATAATATACGATTGAATACTCATAGTTTCATTGCGGTAAAAATTATGTGGATGCCTATGTTTTATGAAAAATTACAATACACATAGCCTTCTCGCTGTACAAATTATTTGAACGCCTCTGCTTTATGAAAAATATAATTTTTTCTATCAAATCTACCATATAAGTCGGCCCTAAGTATATTTTTTTAGTTGAAAAGTATTAAGTGAAATAGATTACACATAGTTTCACCGCGACACTAACTATTTGGATGTCACTTCTTTATGAAAAATATTGATTTTTCTAACAAATCTGTCATAGTATACACCAGTCCTGCGTACTCCTACGAAGCAAATTGATGCAAATCGGAATGTTTTTTAGTTAAAGGATGTTGTGTTGATTATAATGCACATAGTTTCATTGCGGCACAAATTATTTGCATGTCTGCTTTATGAAAAATATTAATTATTCTCTCAAATTTGGCATATAAGTCGACCTGCATGCTTTTACGAGTTAAATTCATGCAAATCCGGGTATTTTTAGTTGAACGGTATTATGTGGACAGTAGAATTGAATACTTATAATTTAATTGCGGTAAAAATTATTTGGATGCCTGTCCTTTTTTTTGAAAAGGTTAATTTTTCTGTCAAATTTGCCATATAAGCTGGTCCTGCATTCATTTACGAGGCAAATTCATTCTAATCCGAATAAATTTAGAACCTAATATCCTTGATTAGGTAGAACAGAATGAAAGAGTTTCATCGTGACACATATTTTTAGGAAGCTTCTGTTTTATGAACAATTTTTAATTTGCCATTCGATCCATACAATTAAACATTTTTGCAAGTTTTCACTTCTGTATTGGAGTTAACATTATCCCACGGGGCGCGGCGCGGCGCGCGGCTCTTAGTTTATTTATTAACGTTATACACAATTAGGAATATGTGATTTCTCTTTAAAATCTAAACCCGTTGGCAAATTTGAGTCTGATTTCGTGCCTGTCTTCAAGAACATAATATAAATCAACCTCTTTAACATTTTAGTTATCTTCGCTACTCTAGAGAAACTGACTAGTTTGTCTTTTATTCACCTTTTTCTGGACCATGAAGCCTCTAGGTTTGTATACAAGCTGCAAGGTCTTGGTCACTTAAGAGACAGCAGTAGTACCAGGGGCAAATAGTTCACCGGTACTATTAATGAGACGGGAGAACATACTCACTATCAGATCAAGTAGATCTCTCAGATTCTGCGTACTTCCACTAGTGGCATCCTTTAACACACAAAATGTATTGCGAAAATGGAACGGTTGTGTACTTAGGAATCATTGGGACGAAACTTGCTTTTGCTTTTAGGATAAACGCAAATATTTTTGAAAACGAAATTTTTGAATTCTTATAATGTATGTGTACGAAAACTGAAAAGAAGCCTTCAAAGAAATTGATATTTGTACCTACTCGGACAGCAGAGCTGCTCCTGCTCCATCGACCATTGGGTCTAGTAGGGTTTATTCTATGTTTCTTTCGGGAGAACTGGCTCCTAGTATAGTATGTTAATGATGATAAGCCATGAACTTCGTGTATTTATTAAACCTGGCGTTCTTGGTACGAGAATAGCTAATTAAGCTAATTAACTGGATGCGCTTTATGAGTCTGAATAATAGTAAGTAGGCCAACTTAAACTTTAAGTAGTGTCGTCTACTAGCAACTACCATAACGGCGATACGCAGCAGGTGCGGATGAGATGATACTAGATAGCAATACTATTAGTGACTATTTGTAAATGTCGCATCATGACCTGAAATATGGGCACTATTCATTTAATGAGAATATTGCTACGCCTATGATCTCAGTCTTAGAGTAAACTTAGGAAAGTGGCATCCCATATAGTCGATTGAATGGAAAGGCAAGCCATTGTTCTTAAAAACTGTTAACTTCAGAAAAGCCATGTGTAAAAAGTACATTATTCAGCGTTACATATCTAGTAGTCAGAGAGCAAAAAGGATTACGATCCTTCCCTTTTTATATTTAAGTAGAAAAATAAGGTCAGCAAAATCTCCAATATTTCAATATTCGGGAAAAAGTATATGAAAGTATCTATAACAGCTATTGAAAAGTAATGGCCCGATATGGGATTTTTTCTGAGAAAGGGAGCGTATTATTTCTAGTTTTATTTGCATAAAAGGCAATAAGATTTTTTCGTAGAATACATATTAAATTACTGAGGCATGAAAAACCTTACAAATGGATATGAATATATATTTAGTCATTTATTTATTGAAAGAAGTTGGAAACGTCGAAGGTATTTATTACCTAATATACCTTGGGATATGAAAAATCAGACACAAAGAGTTATTTTGTATAAAGTACATAATTCCTACACCATGGGTATTATATCACTGTCATATAAAAAACGTTCCTTCTGTGGCAGTTTTTTGAAATTTTGGTTTTGGCACAGAATGTAATTAAATTAAATTTATAAAATTACTAGAAGATCGACTTCTGTGCCACAGATGGTATATAAATTGATGGGTAGATGGATAAGATTTATTTATCAAAAATACATAAAATATATTTACAGGTCAAAAAGTTAAAATAGTACGTTCACGGAAGAAAGTATTATACCTACAATGAAACAATCAAAAACAAAAATATATGACACAATACATTTTCCTTGCTCATACACCAATTTAAAAATGAGATTTAAATACTAACAGTTTTAACTACGTTGAGGTTTGAAACCCTAGGCATAATGCACTAAAACTTAGTTTTATCAACAATACCGAAACAGAATTTTTGCACTCGACGCGCGTTTCACTAGCCTTGTTATCATTAGCAGGAGATAATTAAAATTGAATATAATCATCTCCTGGTGTAGTTAGCGAAATGCGCCGCGCCGGGTGCAAAAATTCTGTGTCAGTATTGTGGATAAAACTATGTTTTAGTGCATTTTGCCGAAAGTTGCAAACCCCAACATAGATTAGGTCATTAGCGCAAAACAGTTGCAATTAGTAGAAATAAATGTTATCTTTTAAAGTACACGCAGTTTAATTCAGGTGGCAAACGGAGAAGTTAACAAAAAACGTTGATAAGAACGTCTTGCAGCTTTTGCATCCTGTTTAGAATTTGACGAGATGTAATAATTTTATATTGATGTTGCATATTGTGAACTACTAAATAGCATAAACCTACTAATTAATTATCACCCTGTCCTAAGTTTGAACTTGAACTTGAACTTGACAAATGTTATATGAACATTCACAGTTACTTATAAACAATTAGAGCGTTCGACGGAAGCAATTTTAATCCTTAATAATGCAGCCATCAGCATTTGGAGCATATAAATACGCAGGCAAACGCCAAATTCATCAGGCTTACGGGTCTCTCAACTCCGCTCAATTTAATTGCGGGCAGCGTCCACTGCTAGTTGTTCTATCCCACAACTCCCATATCTGTGAACACCTGGACATAAGTCCAGGGTGATCAGGTCCTTACCTAACCTGGATGGACGTATGCACAGGTATACGTCAACCGGGAGATTCTAAAAAGTAGTGAGAGTCGAATCTACGAGTGAAGTATCAAAATTTCCAGTAAAGGGATTTTTGGGG
Organism: Pissodes strobi; assembly: GCA_016904865.1. Classification (NCBI taxonomy): domain Eukaryota; kingdom Metazoa; phylum Arthropoda; class Insecta; order Coleoptera; family Curculionidae; genus Pissodes; species Pissodes strobi. The sequence goes on along the minus strand of MU182867.1, from coordinate 209,128 downwards.
ATTTTTAAACGTAGTGCAACTGTCTTAGAAATCCGTGACAAACTTAAATTAGAAAACTCTGAAAGACTTACCATATAAATATCAAAACGAATACATAAATAAAAGACAACTCAGCTCACATAAACTTTATTAATAAAACAGTGACGTCGCTCTCGCCCGCCAAGCGATTTAGTATTAGTTGAGTAACCGTGGAAAATCATAATTCAGCTACGTCACAAAGCAGTTCCCTCGAGAATTCTTAAATCATATATTTATTTTTATAGAAGTAAATAATTATACATCAGGGCCGTAGCGAGGGGTACGCCAGGGCAGGCGCATCCTGTCCTGACAAACTTTGACAAGTTGGTTATTTTATTATCAAGCAGTGCTGTCAGATCTACCGTTTTTGCCATAGATCTACTGTTTTCACACTGTAGCTACCGTTCTACTGCACAGACTCGTAATTCTACCGCAAAATCGAAACTAAGAAATCATATGCGTTGATCTATGCAAATACCAAAAAGTAAAGTAAAAAAATAATCAATGGACAATCGATAAAACTATGAACACGATTCAGTTCCTCATCTCTATGCAGACGTCGCAAACCACTTATTTAGGATTCTGGGAATTCCCAGAAGCGACCAGCTGCGATTGCGGTTTGTTTTTGCGTTTGCGTAGTAGTTCTCTAAACAATTACCTTTTATATTATATCATTTATCCATCGATTTGTGACCTGGGATGTATCTTGTCTGTAGTTTTCGAATATTTTGAATGTATATGATCATGGGGTGAGTAAATTGATACGTAATATCAAGATCTAATCGAATATCGAAATGTATGTTCAATCATTAGTTCTGATGAATCTTATTTAGCTGATGACCCATCAGATCTTAGTTACAGTAAGGCGAAAAAGAAAATATATTAAAAAAATTAAAACCGAATGGATATAAGAATCAGTATTTAAAAACTGGCTAGCGCATGAAAAAGCAAATTCTGAGGGTTGTTGCAAAATTTGCCATAAGAATATTCAATTCGGCAAAACGTCAATAATTTAAATAAAGTATTGATTTTTTTATTTTTCAATATACTCTTAATTTTTAAATTATTTAAAAGTTTTAGTGTTTCCTAATTTTTCTTGTAAAATATTAAACAGCTAAATTTATAATAATATACCTACTGAAATAAAATATTGCTTCAATGTGGACTGTGGACACGTTTTGGCGTGCGTCAAAAAGAAAATTATTACGTCATATTATGATTGCTACCGTTTTCAATCCTTAATCTAGCGTTTTCTATGCGTTTAGATCTGGCAGCACTATTATCCAGTAGCGTTGTACAATTGATACTTTTTCAAGTATCGACTAGATACTAGTACTTTCTCTTTGAATATCAGATACTTAGTATTCCATATTTAGTAATCATAAGCGTAGTAATAGATATGTGGGTAGCGGATTCGATTTAATGGTCTAAGTCTGAGAGAATACTTGAAAATTAATTAGATATTTCTTTTAACAATATGAAATATAGTAAATACATTTTGTTCATAAATATTTTTACTTGTTATTAAATAAAACACACAATTTTATACTCGCTAGAAATATAATGTGTTTTGGTGGACATAGTTTTAACAAAAAAGTAAATCTAAAAACGCTTATAGAAAGCAAAAATTTTAAAATTTAATACAAGCTCACATCCCTCCCTGTATTTTAGAACGACTACTCTCTATTCTCTATTCCAGCGTTTTCTAATTATTAGTCGGCTTTAATCTTGTTCAATAGGGTATTAATTTATATGGTATGTCAAAGGAAGGAATTTAATTTCTAACTTAATTATAATAGAAATATTAATAAGAAATATTTTTATGTCATGTTTTGTGTTTTATTTTGTTTTCCTTGTTTAATTTATTCCGCAAAAAGTAAATGAGTAGGTCGAATTATTAAAGAAGGTAATACCGAGTTAGTTAATACTAATTATTTTTTATGTAAATTAATCTATTGTCTGTTAATTTAATTAAACATAAATGCTAAATGAGAAATTCAAACGTTGATAAGTGTCAACATAGTTTATCCATGATGCATATTTTTTTAAATAAAATAAACTATGTGTGCGATGTGTGAGCCTGTCCAAAAGTTTATTCTGCCAACCCTAATTATTCTTTCTGGCTACGGCCCTGTTATACATATATACAATAAGGCTAGTAAACTACATAATAATTTAATATAAGTAAATAATTTAGCAATACTAAGTCCTAGGAAGAAGGAAAAGTTATATTTGCACTGAAAGAACTCTTGCTTTGTTAACATTCTAATTTTTCGAGTAAATGTAGATCCTTGAATCATTCATTTTAACTATTGTTCTGCACCAACATGTTTAATATATTTGACTATTGGTACCATATTTTAACACTTTCAAATAATTAATATCAACTATTTTCAATTATATCCGAAACGTGTATATTGTATGGTAATCTGCACGAAAAAGTGATAGAAACCTAATTCAAAAATGAGTATTATCAACAGGAATTTTAAGTGCATATTTTTTATACGGGTAGAACATAAATTCAGTGCCAGGTAAGACCATGGGTAGTCAGATGGGTCCTTATGAATATTTCATTTATTCGAACACAGATCCAATTTTAATGAATATTCTGTTAACAGAGAAGTAACATCGTCTAGTTTAATTTGAATCTAAAATTGATCATCGAAAGCCTGCAAAGTCTCTGACGAGTGTACGTAAAGCAAATTCGTTACTCAACGCAACCAATTTAAAATCTTTTGAATGAAAGGCACATGCTTAAACCTCATTTGCATATATATATGCTCAATTAGGGTTGCTTTTATTACTTTGTCGAATCATTGGATAGGGTGCTTTACATAGGTGGCGAGGAACTTTACCTAGAAGGTCACTTCATTTTGAACAGGAAGAGCGCTGCTACATATCCCTCAGAATCGTTATAAATTGCTCAGTGTAAATAAACTGCTGGCCAAATGAAGCTCCAGGGAAAAATTTTAATCTTTAATTGACGTTGAATGGTACATATTTTGAAGAGGGAAGTACAAGCATATTATCGTGGTAGCATTGTCTAGCTTCGTTTGTGTAAATTGCCTAGTGTAAGTTTTTTTTTGCGCGACTACAGATTTATTTCGCATATAATTGTTATAGGCGGCAACTTATTCTTTTCATAGGGAACTTTTTGGCTGAGTGGAATTCAATGGCTTGAGTTGTATCTTCGCAAATATTTGGCGCTTGGTTACTACAGTTATCCAATATCTTTCACGCATATGAGGACATTTTCAACGATAATCTACACCTGTTTTATATATATGGACCTGTTCTGAAAAACGAGTTCTGAGCAGGGATATATTTTTGGCTTTCTCTGTATTTTTCGAAAAAAAAAACAAAAATAGCAGTTCAACGTTAAATTTTCCCTATTTAAATATGTCACTTAAAAAATAAATGAACCTCAAACAAAAGAACTACGACGTACGTCTTTGTTTTTTAAATGGGATACACAATTTTCATCTCATATTTGAAAAGCGAGCATTTTTTACGTATGGCCATATAGTTTTATTGATTACTATTATCGCAATATTATTTTTTGTATGAAAAATGGTTATTGTCTCATACTAGGTGTTATGGAAACATTTAGCTGAGAATAAATAAGTAGAAAACAAAATCTTAGTGTGATAAAAAAAAAGAAGTTGACAAAGAAGAAAGATCTGTGAAGATGCGACTGATTATTTTACACAGGATTTTCTATACACGAAATAAAACTCTATTAATTAAATATTAACATAGAACAAATATGAAACAGGAAATTTCCTAAGACTAAATATGGAAGAGGAAACTTAACACTAATAATTTAATTGTTCTCGAAATAAGATCTGTAGCATTTTTGGAATCTTTCTAAACTAGCTCTTAAAATATTATTTTCGCGATTTAGTCTATTAATTTCATTAACAATTTTTGCCATTATTTTATCAACATTATCGTTCCTCCATTGTTATGTTACATTTTTAAGATGGCCCCAGAGAATCGAATCCAAATGTGACAGTTCCAGACTATTTGGCGCCCCAAGAAATTGTTCCGTTGCGTCCAATCCATTCTGCATGTCGCTCAAGGTAGTTCGTCCAATAGATTTTCAATTTGATGTTAACCTCTTGAGGTCCAAATTAACTATGAGGTCATTTTTTTCAGTTATGTTACATTTTTATGTGATTAATAAAACATATAGCAACCTCAAAAAATATATTATATAAAAAATACAATTTAATGTTCTAAAATCTGAAACCTGGGTGTACTAGACTATATATGAAACTGAGCAAAACAGTTTCTTGATTTATTAAAACATCAGTAATCTTTACATTTTACACAAAACGTTGGTGTTTTTAGTTTACAGTTGGGTTGTTTATATCTTTGACCGTTTTCTTTTTCACACGGCTAATGACCAAAATTATTCGCACATCAAATTGAGGTATATGTTTGGTAGCATTTCTCTTATTTTTTTCTTGATATTCTTGTTCTACACTAATAGTACTAAGCATTCCTCTCATTTTTGTAATTTCACTTTCCCCATGGAACACAATGCTTCAGCTACCTCTGCTCTGAAGCCCAACGAATCCAAAATATCTTTTTTGTCTAATTCTGTTCCAGTCATAGCTAGATCTATGAAATGAAAAAATATCTATAGGTACCACTGCTTACCTCTTAGACTTATCCGATAGTATGAAATTAACTTATTCAACTAATCAACCCCACTCATGAAAGTGTTGTATTGTTTGATCATGTTTGGACGAGATATTTCTAACACGATCTTTCTTTGGCGGTCAAATCTTTTTACACTATCCATTAGAATTGATCTACAAAATGCGCTGGTAAGATACACATCTTATTGTCATACCACTTCAAAGCTCGGATTTCAATTTTCAATAGGATCTAGGTTGGTGTTTCATTAAATGAAACTCTTTCGTTTCCTTCAAACCCTCAATGACAGGATATACAAAGCCGCTGGATTTTTCTCTTGTAACAGAGAGAAAGCTTGTCTAAAAGTCCAGACGTTTTTGATGAGCATCATGTGTCTTTAACAGCTCTAATTTTAGTTGATTTCGCTATAAGGGGATAATGTTTATCAGCATTCCTCTTCATGGCCACTTCAACCTGGAGAAGGGTCGCAAACTTGCAAAGGCCAGTTTAGTTAGAGTATTGCGTTTGCCAACATATAGTCTAGATCCTATATTCCTTGATATTTTGGATCCGTCATTAGACCAGTGACTAGTTAGCTGTATTCTAGTCCCGTTTGTTTCTAGAGATCACTCGAATAGAGGTAGAACTAAAGGACATTTCGATGCTACTTACAGTGTGTCCCTAAGTTACCCATTTAACTCCAGACAGGCATATATTTGTAAAGTGCATAATTTGGCGTATCGGTTGAAGCCTTATTTGCCTTCGAGTGCCAGACTATGCCTTAACATTACGTTGAACTAGTATATTGATTTCAGTTGGCTTCGATTAGGCATGTCCACAGGGACAGTTCTTTTGATATACTTCTCCAGATGAGCAATCCAATCTAACAGTTTATCCAATGAAATTTCCAGGTATTTCAAATCAACAGC
>MU182867.1:168828-203137 GCA_016904865.1 Pissodes strobi | reverse complement strand
TCTAACAGTTTATCCAATGAAATTTCCAGGTATTTCAAATCAACAGCAAATGGAATTGATACATCGAGTAAAGAAGAGGATATTGAGCTTTCAACTGCTTTCTTATTCTGAATAGCAGAAATGCTGTCTTGTGAGGATTGATAGATGTTTTTGTCTCGCTCACCAACTATCCAAATATTGCTTTTATTACCTCCTTTTTTATAAGAAGTATACAAAAACGTTCAATAGGGAAATTATGTTTGGATCTAAACCTTAACTTTACTTTGCACTATGCAGGATGCTTCATAACTGCGTGGTAAAGCAAGGATATCATTTTATGATTAGATACGCAGTTTATATTTCATTTTGCCAAATTTCAAAGTTTAGGATAGTTTTAGTTAATACCAGTAATTAACACCTTTAGAAATAACATTCCTATTTTTCCCAAATTTCATCATTTTACGTTCATTTGCATCCAGTTTTGTTTCGTATATATTACGCGAAAATTATTTAAATATCTGAAGCGTTTTTAGGCTTCAAATTGTACCATAAATAATTATTATTATTATCATGTATCTTCAGGTCTACATTCAATTCCCAGAAGTATACCTGTAATGCATTGCATATAACATAAATATAAAGCGACATACCATTTATATTAAAACGCTATTTATTTTCTTCAAATAGCGTACAGCCAGGAGGATTTAAAAGTATAATTACCTTCTGTTACTTGTCGACATCCTTCTTTCCATCTCGGCGGAAGTAGAAGAAGCGGGCTAACGCGGATTAATTCTTTTTTATTAGAGATGATCCTAATGGCTGTTTACGACTTGTTGTAAAAAGTTTTATGTGAAAATGTCACTCTGCCAATTTTGCTTAATAAGCTGTATTAAGGACAGGATAGTAAGGGAACTTTGAAATTGAAATATTTAGCTAAATTTATCTTCTTAGTTTAATCGAGACCATAAACTGTAACATCTTTTGGAGTCTGGGGTATGGCGATAAAATGATAGTTCTTTAAAACTTTCTTTTATATAAAATGAGAATATCGTAGTGTTTGTAAGATTGAAACGTGAAGTGAAAACGAAATCTGAATATCTATTGCTTTGATCCTGGGTAGCCGCTGCTACTGGGTCAAAAATAGCTCAAAAGTTAAAAATATCCTAATCTTAATCTTCCTATAACACTTTCAAGAGACTTAGTAACCCAGGATCAACAAAACTTGTCCAATGTACAAACTATATTTGACAGTTAGCAGTAGAAATGTAATACATGAATATTTTATTATATATTACTCAAACTGAATCAGTAATACCAAGGGCTCTTTATCGCTGTGAAAGATCTATTTTTACCCTGGAAAAGTATGAAATTAATTTCAGCACTTCAGAGATGAAAAATTGAAGCCACAAAATTAAAAAATTGTCAAAAAGGGCTCGCATCTTTCCAAGGCCAAGTCTGGACAGCAATTTCTTAAAACGGGCCATGCTTAAAGACCAGGACGAGCTAGCTAATTACGTGTGCAACTTTAGCAAAAGGTATAATGAAGGAATAACTACAGCTCGAACTACGCATACCTCTAGAAAAGAGCTCAATTCACTTTTGTTCAGCATGACAATTTTATCAAGTAAATTATTAGAGTCATTTTTTATGAAATTAAAATTAACCTGGTCATAGGATTGGACAGTTACGGGGTCTCCTCGTCCCCTTCTGGCTAATAGAGCATTTAACAAATGTTTAACATACGAGCATAACTTAGGCATAATAAAAATAATTCCTGCAATGGCTGGAACTACCACGATTGACTCACTGTGAGGTATTTAGAGCAAGTTATTTGACATAACAGCATATTGGAGTCAAGCTAACGAAATCAAGTAGAAATGCTACCGCAGACTCCGCCTAACATAAAAGCATGAGTATCGGCTATGCATGAAAGACCGCGAAATGGCAAATTGTGAGAAGTCTGTTATATATGTCCCAAAAGAGGGGTTCTGTAGGTTGTGATAAGAGATACCGATGTAGGCTCCTCACTTATCAGTCGTACCTAACTTACTTAGGTGCATATTCTCGTGGCACTAGAGCAGTCCTCAAATGGAAAGACAAGGAGTTGATAAATACGGATGTATAGTATTCTTTAAATATGCGATTGTTCCAATCGTCACGTGAGAGTTATTCCAATGAGTCGAGAATGAAAGCTCTTATGCTATATTTGGTATCCTGTTTCTAAAGCCGAATGTAAAAACTGGATTGAGAAAATCTAGAACATTTTCTGGCATTTATACTATATGCTGCATTTCCAATGCTGATATCTAGCTTAAAGCATAACACCCCTATTGAGGACTAAATCAAGTAATACATTTATTTTCATACTTCTTGCCATGTCAGGTATCAATTAATAAAGTTTTGATTTTCATATTTTAATTTGGGTTGGAGCAGTTAGATTATTTATTCTCGTCTTCTTTTTAGTCATAAGACCCAAGTAGTCCCAAGTAGTTGCTTCACTTTTTGTCTAATATTAACCGAAAATTTTCGACATATTGTTCATAATATTCATTAGATTATTTCCTGGTCATAATATTTGATAAAAATTGCTTTTATAACGCCATTCAATGACTTGCTAAGGCGTTTAGCCAAAGGAAAAAGATATGTTGGCTAAAATTATCCAGAGATACAGTATGTCCAAGATTTGGCTTACATGTATTGCTATCTCGAGAACCGTAAGAGCTAGAAGGATGGTTAAATTAGGAAAGTTGCAGAGAATTTTGTGACAAATTCGGTCCCGCCAGAAAACTTAAGCTGTGATCAACGGTTTCTCAGATAATTAGGAAAAACCAAAAACGTCATTTTCGATTTTCCTTTATAACTCACTAAATTCAAAAGCTGTGTTTTTAAAAATAATACATTGTTAAGACACTTTTTTTAAAGGAATCTGGTGAAGTCAAAAATAAAATCCCAGCTTCATTTGTTTTCGAGATACATTCAGGAAGTTTTTAATTTCTTATGGCCGCCATATTGGATTTTTTTATTTTTAGAAAGAGCTTGTCAAGAGCTTACAAACGATGTATCACAAGCCTAGGTTATTATTTTCTTTAACGTCTTAAAAGGAAAATTACTGTTTTTCCCGTAGTGGGCTTTGGTTACACTTGGGGGCCATAATAAAACAAAAGAAAACTATGTAAAATCATGAACCAATAATCTTAAGATTGTTTCGCTTTTTATTTTTAAGTACCTGTTTTTAAAGACTATTCATTATTCTGATGGTTAGTTATTGTTACAATAATTATTAATCATTAGGTAATAATTACTAATTAATAATTGTAATAGAATAGAGACATACTAATATTAAATTAGGTAAATTAAGAAAATTTTAATAAACAAAAATTTAAAAGCTATAAAACATGTCTGCCTCCATTTTCCAGACATTTTTCGCACTGCGTTAAAACTTGTTGAAACCAAATGTTTCGGAATTCATTAGGTGGAAAGATGTTTCTAATAGCTGGAATAACTTGTTCTTGTAATAATTGTAAATATCTATGGCCAGTTAATGTGTCTTCAAAAATTAATGGACCGATTAAGTGTTTATCTAAAATACAAGAGGCTAAATTAATTTATGAGGCCCTAACAATAGGATGGTATTCCGAATTACCTATAATGCCACACCATACACTAAATCCAAATCGTCTTTGTAACCGTCTTTCTTCTAAATTGTGTGGATATTCTGTACTCCAGTGGTGGTGATTATGTTTATTAAATATTCCGCAGTTTGTAAAGCGTGTTTCATCAGTCCAAACAACTTTAAAGTGAAATTGTGGAATTTCCTGACATTTATTACTAAACCATTCACAAAACGTGGTCCACCGAACAAAATCATTTCCATGAAGACCCTGAACTATCCGAGGTTTGTAGGGGTGGAAGCGATGTTTTTTTAGTACTAAATGTGCAGTAGATTTCGGAATTGTTGTTTGTGCTTCAATTTTTCTTACTGATGTTGTTGGGTTATTCCTGACATTTCCTATGATAAGTGCATTTCTTTCTTCATTTTCTTTCGTATACGCCTTGGGTTTAGGTTTTAAAAATGAACCATAAGCTAATAAATTAGTAACTATGAATCTAAAATGCCTCTCATTTGGTTGGGGTCGCTCCGGGAATTTTTCTTCATATGTACGTGCTGCAGCTTGTGCATTTCTATTTGATTTAAAATAAATTTCTAACATATCAAAATTCTCTTCGTTCGAATAATTCATCGCCATACTAACAAGTAAACTTTAAAAATACTTGAAAATACAATTAAGGTAAATAATTTGACAAACATTCAACAAGGTTTATTATTGACATGCAGTTTCTTTTGTTTCATTATGGCCACCAAGTGTAACCAAAGCCCACTACGGGAAAAACAGTAATTTTCCTTTTAAGACCTTAAAAAAAGTAATAACCTAAGCTTGTAATACATCGTTTGAAAGCTCTTCACAAGCTCTTTCTAAAAATAAAAAAATCCAATATGGCGGCCATAAGAAATTAAAAACGTCCTGAATGTATCTCGAAAACAAATGAAGCTGGGATTTTATTTTTTACTTCACCAGATTCCTCTTAAAAAAGTGTCTTAACAATGTATTATTTTTAAAAACATAGCTTTTGAATTTAGTGAGTTATAAAGGAAAATCGAAAATGCACGTTTTTGGTTTTTCCTAATTATCGCAGAAACCGTTGACCACAGCTTAAGTTTTCCGGCGGGACCGAATTTGTCACAAAATTCTCTACAACTTTCCTAATTTAACCATATTTCTAGCTCTTACGGTTCTCGAGATAGCAATACATGTAAGCCAAATCTTGGACACACTGTATACTGGTAATTATTAAATTCATTATTGAGTTATGCTAGCTAAATAAGATTCTAATATTTATATTGTTATAGCTAGAAAATATTATCTAAGTGGGCATTTTGCTATCTCCAAATAAACTCAAACTGAAACTCATAAAGTTCTAATATCATGAAAAATGCTAAATTTTTCATTGCCAAAAAATCGATCAACTAATCCAAATGTCTAACATCAAAATAGAAAAAAAAAACAAGTAACGTCATTACAGTAACATATACCAACCCGTTACAAATACGTAAGCTATAATAAGAAGGGTAGTCGCGAGAGACAATAGAAATTAAAAAGTTATATCTATGTACACGCCAAAATTGCATTGAGTGAACACGTAAAGTGACCATAATTCTGAGACCACAATGCAGGACATTACATAATTGTGAAAATAAATGCAAACAGTTTTTTGGAGTGGTGTTGTGTTTTAGCACCTTCGCCATTTTAGCAAAAGAGTAATAACGGGTTATTGACAGGAGAATTTTGGGCTAGTTTGAGAATCAATCAGAGCTGTCTGAAGCCAAGAAGTTTTGGAGAGTGAGTTCGCCATATTGACAGAATCATATGACAATTTAATAAGAAAAAATCATTCAAACAGATATTTTTATATTCTAATACATCAACGTTTACACAAAACATTTAACTTAAAGTAACAAATAAAAACTTTAATATTATTTGATTTTAGGAACATAATACAAATTTGTATTTTTCACTATTGGTAGTATAGTATAAACAATTAGCTAATTTTGTAGTCGTTTTGTGCATACTCACTACAACAGATAATAATAATTGCTTTCGCTGGACAGAGTCTAAGAATGCTTGACTTTCCTGCTCAATGCAGGACGTCTGGTCACTTTATGAACACCCCATTATTTAATATTAAAAATTGTCAAAAGTGTATGCTGAGCACCCATTACAGTAATACAAATAAAATTTAGAAATAATATTTTGCAATATAAAATAAAATACAAGTAACATACAGACACAAGTCATAGAAATAAGAACATTTCGTCAGATACCCCTATTCATTCAATCCCATCATTTTAAACTCATCCACTATGGAATAAAGCCTTACAACCAAAAGCCTGTATGTGGTACGTCCCTTTTAAATTTGTCACGATTCCTACTTGTCAGATATTTGCTGGAAGGGAATTAAAAAGTTTTTAACCAATATTAAATATAAAATTTCTTATGAACGCAGAAGTGGGTTTGATGAGTATTGGTAAGGCTACTGAGTGCGAGCTTCGTAAAGGCCAGACCGAAAACTCTCCAGTTTCATGTTTTTGAGGTGAAGCTTCTTTACCGTACCTATATTATATGCTGTGCCTGAAGAGTAAGTTGGTGAACGCGTTACAAAAGTTTTATAAAATTTCTGATACGGCGAGGTCAACATTATAAAATGTGTGACTTATAAAGGTATAAAATGTCTAGTGAATGCAGATATACCGCGACCCTCAATTTTGGAGCGGCCCGTCCACAACTCAAACCAAGCATGAGAAAGCTCATGATCTCTTCCACGTCGCCCGCGCCGAACTAGCATATCTTTATCTGATAAGAATCGATCGTTGAACGGGCCGAGATCTAATATAACGTATATTCGACCATTCGTGTCAGCGCATAAAACAAAAATATTATGCTGTTTTATACAGATGAAGTTTCACTACTGGTGTGTAATCCGCAAGCAGTGTTAGGATACTAGAACAGTTAAGGGTAGCTTATTTTTTTTAAGGCAAACGGACGGTTTAAGATACACAAGGGGGTAACAGTCATTATTTTATGCCTCAACACATAAACCTGATTGTTGTTTTTAAAGTATAAAGACCATACATATTAAAAAGTTGTTGTGTGCCCAAAAAAAGTTTCCATACCGTAAATGAATCTCGATCAGCAAAAAGTAGACGCTCCGCATCGTGGAAAATCCCCACTTCCGACTACGTAAAAGAGCGTCAATTCTATAGTTTTTTTCTGTAGCTCTATTGGTTGAAATTATCTCCACATAATTGAAATTTCCCCCATGTGGGGTGAAATTTCAGCCAAGAGAACATAATATGTATATTTTTAGAGCATTTAGATGGTACTTTATCTTGTACGTGCGAATGATAAGAGTTATTATCCAATAACATAACTGATTCGAGAGGAATGTTAAGTAAAATCTTCCCTATAAGCGATTTTTTTAAATTATCCTTATCCATCTGTCCATAATAGTCTCCAGTTGTTAGTCCCGAACGAGAAACTAAAGCAGCATCTGGGACAAAGCCAGTTTTTGTATCAGCATGCACTACAATAATTAGCCGACTGCTAGAGCGGATTCGGTGATTAATACCAGTAATATTTTCGCTTTACAACAGTGTCATATTATTATCTAACCAGGTCTCGTCTGGATACACAATATTGCGTCCTTCTTGCCCGTATAACCTTATAGTTGAAAGATACCTTCCACGCCAGTGAAAAATACTTAGCCTCTGAATGAGCAATTTTCGTTTATTTTGACACTTGCGCCAAATACTTAAAAACCGATTTAAAGTTTGATATGAGTACAGAAAATAGTATATTATTTTATATGGAGGAAAAGTGATACTTTTCATGGCGCGCTCGTGTTTAACAGCCGAACGGAGTGAGGCTGGTAATAGAGAGCAAGCCATGAAAAGTAACTTTTCCTCCAAATAAAATATGCTGTTTTTTCTTCAAATGTTGACAAATTAATGCAAAAACATCTCTTTTTAATAGTAATAATATCTAATTATTATTAAAGATAAATGGGTTCGCAAGGCGGCTTAGACCACGGTCGTAGGTGGCCTTGCTTAGACCGGTGTCGGTGAATATAATGTAACATCAAGCTGTCAGTGGACACTGTCAACAATAATTATTTTTTTAAGATTGCGAGTCCGATTGCGTTTTAATTCCGTATTGATAAGCAGTTATTGAGTAAGTTCGATTAAATAATAACCAATCTGTTCCTAAATTAGTGATTTTTAGAAATGCAGTCACAAATTGAGTGATAAATACAAATTGTAGTTTAATAAATCTTGAGTTGTTGACGCTTATTTTGTTGTCTGTTTGTATTGTATCTATGTTGCTATGACAACACTTTTACCTTCGCCGGCGGAAAAGTGAAAAGTAAAGCTCCGGCGGAGGAAAAACGAAACTTCACGGCCGCCTACACAGTCGAGTAATGACGGATTTACTGACGTTTGAAGAAAAAAAATTTTTTTGTCCTTTACAGCGACGAGTAATGATTTAAATTTAAATAAAATCCTTTTATTTTTTGTGGATTGACTTGAAAATTGTCATCATCTGTTTTCTCTTTATATGATATTCGCGGTCTCTTTTGCCAAGAGATATAGAAGATGTCAAAAGATTTGAGCGATCACTATGTTCATTTCGTTTTTTTTCATGCTACTTTCAGAAACACCGTTATAAAATGCAGTCCATTTCGTTCAATGTTCAATGAGAATATCTAAAAATTTATTTTCTGCTTCTCTCTCACGAATATCAATAAAGTGAGCAATTATCTCACGTGCGGCATTTCTAATTGTTTTCGCCTGTTTGTTCGCCATCGCCACTTCGAAATAATAACGCAACGCAAACAGCCGTTTAATTATATATAAATTTAAAGAAAATCGCCAATATTTCTCAGGTTTCTGGAATAGGTAAACACGCCCAATCACAATGGACCGGTGCGAAGTTTATTAAGTCAGCTCTAGGTTGCGTTTATCGTTTAACTGGCATACATTATACAATGTGTCCGTAAAGTGACCGATAAATTCGATAAAAATTCACCTATGCTTTTTTACAAAAAACGCTCAGAAACGTCAATTAGTATTTTTGATTTCAGATCTTGCGCCATAAAATGTAAGTATATAGAGTGTCCCAAAAAAGCATGGCAGCAAAAAACAATGTTTTTAATGGAACATCCTGTATATTATTGCATATGATAAAAGACCAAGATGAGAAAGTGCAAACCATTCTGCTCTATCTTCAGCCCTGTAGATTTTACAGGCTGTCAAACTTGGTAAATGGTCGATTTTCAACTGTCAATATTTCAAGAATAGTTATGTCTAGAATTTTTGGCATAATCCAAATGTGCAATAATATACACGATGATCCATTAAAAAAATCAACTTTTTGCTGCCATGCTTCTTTGGGACACTCTGTGTATTTACATTTTATGTCACAAAATGCGCAATCATAAATACTAATTGACGTGTCTCAGCGCTTTTTGCAAAACAGCATAGGTGAATTTTTATCGAATTTATCTGTTACTTTACGGACACACTGTATAATGTAAATATTACCTCACGAGAATAGACAATTAACAATCTATATTTCCTAGTTATTAAACATACGTTTATTAGTAATAATGGTTTAAAATTTGGTAAGAATATTTTGCCGGAGCACACCTATCATTATCTGACATATTTCATTATTATAATCTTTTTATGGTACTAGAACAGTTAAGGGTAGCTTCATACTCATTGTAAGATTGTGCACATCTTCAACAACTCATTTTAAATGTAGTAGAATATTTTTAAAAGCAATGATCAAATCCATACAAGGCAATTATGAAAGCTTCGGAAGCGTTAAACATGGAGAAATGGACGATTTACAAATTAATAGTTTCATCCAGAGCCATGGATATCGACTACAAGAAAAAGGCATACATAATATTTATATAGGGAAAAATACACAACAATTTTATAAACCTCAAATTTCATCATCACTAGCAATTTCTTCAAATTCGAATTTTTCCGGGGAATGTTCAGAATTATTTATTACTAATGGCTCAATATTCATAATGTTTAATGAAATTTCTATTTTCAGTACTTCTTCTATAGCTCTTTCCATGTGCCCTACGTAGCTTGTCCAACGTTCAGATAGAAACTCACAGATGATTTTGTCTCAAGTGGCCAAAACTTCAGAGGGCGAACCCTGTGTTGGTTTAATTTGTTGGTCATGTTTTCTCTTAGCCTCAGACCAAGCCATTTCTATTGAGTTAAAGTGACAATGGTAAAATTTTAGAATGTTAGGATAATTTTCCAAATGGTACGATTTATTAGGCATTTTAAGTAATTTCACATAATTCATGTTTTAATAAATTTTTATTTATATGTATACTTACCCTTTTTTAATAACCATTCCAAAATTTTCAGTTCATATTGTCATGATAGTCGGTGTTTAAGCAACTTTGGCAACAATTAAGTGGCATGGGAGGAAGGGGAAATCATCTACCGTTGCTGAGGGGTACATCGAAGATTGCTTGGAAAATATTAATTCCATTGTCCAAAAACTGGTTACAGTGCAATCAATCAATACCAGCAGATGTTGTCTCAATGTCAGTTAGGAATGTGGTTGTTTCTGTTCATTCGTCCTCATCCTCGTTCTTCTACACATGAAGAATGGAAGAATTGTGGAAGGAATTCATTTTTCCAGTTGCTTAAATTGTTCCATCAATATTAATGTTAATAAATGGAACAGAACAGAGGTTGTGAAAAATTGAATTTTTAACACGTTTTTAGGAAAATTATTTAAAGCGGTAACTAATTACATCTCACCTACTTAGTTTTTCTCATTAGTAGTATTACCCTTGTCATAATAACAAATAGCACATACTACGATTTAGTGAATACCGCTAAATTTTCCAAATAAATACATGACGAGCAATTTATTTTGTTAATTATAATAATGAACCTTTAAATATCTGGTTACAACTTCGTTATTTGTTTGCAACACGATACCGCACTCTTTTCAGAAATATTCGCCCTTTCCTCATTTATAGGCCCAACAAAAGCCTTTGAGCAATTAACACCTCCTACAATATTCATCGCATTTCGAATTTCTTCAGCGTACCCCCACCATTTATTAGCTACTCATTTTTAATTAGAAATTAAGATTGGAAAATATTAATTTCAAGCATCAAAAGCTTGTACCTACGTTGGTAGATAGGTATTTGGGAGAATGTGAGGATGAGAAAATGTTTACGGCGATGAGTTCAAAGTTAATATTACCGCAATGCAATCAAAATTTAGTATTAAAATCGCTAGCAACTTACTTAATACAAAGGATTATATCAAAAGACAATAGTAACAACTATAATAGGTGTGCTCAATTGAAATACCAGTCGATAATAAAAGAGAATAAGTGTTTCCATCAACCTTAAGAATAACCTTCCCTTATTCCAATGTATTATTAAATACGACGGAAGCTTTCAAAACATTTCCAAAATTTAATTTGCTCCAACAAATTAGGCAATCCTTACTTCACAGATTGTCTTATTGATTTAGTTAGTACATGTTTAGTAACTGTTTATTGGTCTAAGGATATTATCGCTGCGATGGGATTGATTTAGAATAAAGTCATTTTAGTAAAAAATGTTTCCTTGTTATAGTGTTGTGTGATTAACTGCATTTAATCACACCTTAAAGAATTCAACGTTTGGTTGGTTGGAATTGGGCAATATTAATGCTATAGGACAGATTAAAACTTAGTATGTTATTTTGTTTTGAATTTAATAGTCTGGTAACCTAGATGAAATATATTATAGAGAATCTTCTCTTGGTTTAATGGCGATATCATAACCTCAAATTAATTTGAGATAGAAATAATTATCTTTTGAAGGTATGTAAAAGTTGTTAATATTTTAAATAAACAGTTTAATTAGAATCCAGATCTTTATTTTGATAAGAAAACGTCAATTCTCACGGTATTCTTATCTAGGGAATGTTTCTAAATTTTACTGCCCTGATTTCAATGTTCTAAAATCATTGATATGTTCCTATTTAAAAATTTAGTGGCGTCTTAACCTAACTGACAAGTCATAGACCCATCCAATTATGGTTGAAATTACTGAGTAAACCTGGCATATAAACCGTTTGTTAAGTAATTAACAAATTGTGTTACAATATGGGTTGACAATGTGAAGACAAACAGATTATTTAATGCGACGAAATGTGTTCAGGAAAAAATACTTATAATAGTCTTCAAGTAGACCGAATCTTATGACTGCCATCGTTATGCAAGCAGCGATAGACGTACTGTTACCCACCTCGTAATTCAGATGAAATATCGCTAGTTATCAGTTTCCAATTACCTTCTCTTGAGCATGGGAGTTCAGTAGATTTGTTTCTATATTTACCATCAACTCCGCATTATAGCCAGACAAACTAGTCTAAAGTTGTCTAAAACTATCTAAAGCTCTATCAACTTGTCTAAAGTTATATCAGACAACTGTCAAATCCGAATTCGCTCAGGTGAAATCGGGGATATAAAGGCTTTGGTGCAGGTTTAATGATGAACAGAGGAATTATCGCTGATCAATATGATAAATGGTTATTCTATCAAATAATATTCTATATAATAGTAGTTGCATAATATTTGTATCAAAATTTTGTGTTTCTGAGCATTCCTGCGGTTGACGCTAATATTTTAGTAGAAGACTTGGGTACTTATAAAAAGCAAAACTAATTTGACACCGAAACGAGATAACCTGGATGCCTCGAATCGAAGCATCCAGGTTATCTCGTTTCGGTGTCAAATTAGTTTTGCTTTTTATAAGTACCCAAGTCTTCTACTAAAATATTAACGTCAACCGAAGGAATGCTCAGAAACACAAAATGTTGATACAAATATTATGCAACTATTATTATAGACAATATTATTTGATAGAATTACCATTTATCATATTGATCAGCGATACTGCTTCGAATCAGAATTATTTTGAACTTAACGATGATATTTATATTACTATGGATTTAATAATGGGAAACTCCTTAAGTATAAACCTATAGAAAATATTTATGGATAATTCGCCATCTAATATAAGTCGCGACTCTTTGAGTAACGATTTTATATTATAGTATAAATATTTTAGTTATATTGTGGCATGTTTGATTCGTACTAACAGGCAATTGCAATGGAAGTTTTCATAAAAGCATTAAATTTACATTCGACATAGAACTAGAAAAAACAATAATTGTCTTGGAGTTAAAACTTCAAATGAAAATATTAATTACGTTTTCAAATTTTCCATAAACCCTGCACGAAAATATCCACACACTCTTCCAACCACCCCTATACGCATAAAATTGCGACATTATAAACGTATAATTTAATTATATTAGGCAGCAACTTTTTTATTCTAAATGGAACACCCCATATATTATTACGTATTTTGAAGCTCTCTTTATTTATAATCCTATATCTAACTGTTGTCGAGATTTAAAAAAGATTCAAAATTAAAGGTATTCCTCATATTGCCGAAAGCTGTAGCTTCAGACGAAGGCATTATTATAAACATCTTAGGATACTTCCATGCATATCCACGGCCTTCCATTTGAAGCGCATATGCATCTACCCAACGAAATTTGACAATTCAGGAGCATGCACCTATTCAAATGTATTAAGTTCTAACTATAATATATAATATAATATTGGTTAGTATTTAGAAGAATCCAACTTTATATCAAGCATTATTCAGATTGACCAGGCAAAATTTTCTAGAGAAGAGATTTATAATAAGAGTAAACTAACACTTTAAGCAAATAAAATTTTTCATGTCACAAAAGAAATGGGTTTTTAAAAATAATTTATTTCAAAGTCAAATAAAAAACTAAATTAGTTTTTTAATTTATGATGTGCCGTTAAATTCTGAAGCATACCTCTAATTTTTAAAATCGTCGTAAATGGTCTTGTCAAAAATGTATCTGTTGAAAAGTTTAGAAATTCGTGGTACCATCTAAATGGAGCCTTAACTCATCACACTCCGGAATTGTCACAAGAACTAAATTAAACGTTCGAGATTCGCTGATTTAGACATGTAGGACCTTGGACTTAATAAAAATCATAACTTAACAGTGACAGGAACGCCAATGACCTACTGGAACCTGTCACAGCCAGTCTGATGATCAGTGAGACATGCGTTCCATCTGCACTGCGTCCATTTATTATCGAATAGCTAAAAAAGTACTTGAACTTTAAACGCTTGTATTCTCATCAACTTTTGTTCAATCTATTCCATTTTTTTATTATTAGATAGATTTACTCTTGGACTACTTAGTTAAAAGTGGTTTGCCTCATTTTAACTCTGTTTTATACAGGGTGATGTCGAAAATATCATGGCATGTAAAATCGTCTCATTTTAAAATTGGTGTTTAAAAAATTCAAAGCAATAAAAATTTGATTTTATTAGCCTGTTGGTTACAGGTTTCCGTTAGGTAGTTCCTGTAAAAATCGTGATATTGGCTATTAATTATGAACTGAAAACTCTTCGTTGCTATAGTGATTTTCCTTACTATATTAGTTAGGTACATACTGTACGAGTTACAGAGCAGTACCACGGCACATAACGTGGCAGTACCGTTCGTGTTAATAAAAAATACAAACATCGTGATGTAGCCAATTATGGATTATGGAATAGGTAATAACAAAAATAACAATTTAAAGAACTAAACGAACTTGTACGAAAAAAACAAAAACGTGTATTTCCCCCACTAGTACTTATGACTGCTTGGCACCGATTTGGCATACTCAGTATTAGATTTAGTACTGGTTGTAAATTGCTCCCTAAGCGATTTTCTTTCCTAGGCAACCGATTGTCAATTTGTCAAAGTTATAAATTTATTGACAGCTTTTACTAGTTTATTGATTTTTTTATCTCCTCGAATAGGTTGCCTTAACTACCTGTACTTTAAACACTTGAAATAACTCTTAAGTAGGTACGTCCATAATTGGCCGCATCACGATTTTTGCATTTTTTTATTAACACGAACGGCACTGTGCTGTAACTGGTACAGTATGTACCTAACTAAGATAGCAAGGAAAATCACTATAGCAACAAAGCGTTATCATTTCATACTTATCTAATTACCAATATTACTTTTTTTTAAATTCTATTTTTTTTAAGTAACACGAACGGCACTGCGCTGTAATTAGTACAGTAACTACCTAACTAAAACCTGTAATCAAGACGCTAATAAAATAAAAATGTTATTGCTTTGAGTTTTTTAAATACCAATTTTAAAATGAGATCATTTTACATGCCTTGATATTTTCGACATCGCCCTGTATAAAACAGAGTTAAAATAGGGCAAACCTTTTTGTACTAAGTAATCCAAGAGTGAATCTACCTAATAATCAAAAAATGGAATATAGTGATCAAAAATTGATGAAAATACAAGCGTTTCAAATTTTATAACTTTTTTAGCTATTCCATAATAAATGGACGTAGTGTATATACCGTGGATTAATATATTCAAAAATCATTCATTCAGTAGGCAATAAAATCGTTCCTTGGTAGGTTTTTAATAATATCTTGATAGATTGGTAATCATATTTTACCCTTTGATTAATAAATTAATTTATAGCCAAAAAGAAAATTAAACACGTTAACACAGGTTGATTAAAGTTTCTGCTTGATACTGTTATAAGTCGCTTTTGGCATTAAATTACATTTTAACAGTGGCTCTAGGCTTCAACTTTATGGGAGATGATATTTTACTGCTTTTACTCGACCGAAAAATATTACTTTTATAAGTGCATATTAAAAATTTCATACAGCACCGAAGTGCTGATCCAGGCCGAACTGGTCCTCTAATTCCAAATAAAACTGCAAATAAAAAGGCGGTGTTGCTATCTCAAACGCAGTTGATTCAGATTTTCGGTCTATAAACACTTAAGCTACAACTCTTTTAAATCAAATGTCACTATTACATAAAAAATATTTACGTTTAAATTATGGATGATTAAAACACATGTGGTAAGTTTTTTAAATAAACGTATGTAAAATATGATGTATATAAATATAAATAAGTTTGGCGTTACTTATATTATTATTAATTTTGACATTCTTAATTCATATAATTAACTATCATTAATTTAAAGGCGACTGAAAACTAAAATATATACAGATGATAATTTTTAAATACTTAGTTTCTAAACTATAGCATTCTGAATTCATATTTTTAAATTTGCTCTTAATTATGTTAATATCAGCAAAAAGTCGCTTTTGACCTCAACCAATGTACTAGTAGTACCAGTATCAACGCTTTAATAGCAGGACTAGGAGGTCCTTTCGGTAAATCCCAAGAACCTTAGAACTACCAATGTGGTCCACGATTGAACGAAAAGGTTTCAGGCACTTTAACTACGAAGCAATTCCCAGAAAATGTATGAATAATGTTCGGAAATCAAAGAGGCAATATTGAAAGCAAGACTTTTAGGTAGCTAATAATTGAATGAGTGTTCCTTTCCACTTTTCTTACTTCTAAGTTAAGTGTTTTTTTATTTAATTGTTTACCATCAGTATTTATTTTAATTATACGATTAGGTTTTATCATATCTGGAAACTTTTTTTGATATTCGTTACGAACTCTTGAAGCACTCATCTCATTCAAATTAAATTTGAGTTTTTCTTGATGAGAATAGAACAATTTGAACTAGAAAATAAATCCTATTATTTATGAAGTAATACACAACCTGTCAAAATTTGAATCTTAAGCGATTTTGGAAATCAAACTGGACTATTTAGTATTTTTCGACATCTTTTCAAATACCCCCTGTAGATTAGTGCTGAATTATATGGGAAAACCCGTACACTGACCGACCATTACCCGTGCTTGCACATGAAACAAGTTCGTTTTCCGTTGTTAACTTCCAAGCTCACGCGTAAAGTTCTGCAACGATCTAATATTGCAAATAAATATTATAGTACTGCATTCGGTAATTTTTTTATGAAACTCAACGGCCTAAAATGTAATTTTCTGGAATTACATCAAGCACATAATTATATGATCTATTATATAGAATGAGAAAAAATATTTACTTCACTTTCTGAGACATATAAGAGCCCAATAGCTTTGAGGGGTATTTTGTAAGATACTGTAGAATACTGTTTTGTAAGATACGAGTAGTTCGATGTACTAAAGAACTTGATCCCAGTGAACCACTCCAAGCCTTATAAATTAGCACTTTTTAAATGTTTGGAGCGTGATGGTAAACATTTTCGACGTTTATTGAAATAGTGTTAATGTTTTTATAGTATATTTTGAAAATGTTACATTTTAACTTAATTAATAAATTGTTCTGTATTCGTATAAACTTCTTTTCGCACATTTTTAACGTACCACCATCTTAGGATTATGACCACGATTTTGCAACAAAGGCGGTTTAATTATCGTATAAAAGCTAGTCAACTCTCTTGTAGACTGTAGACATCTTTTATCGCTGGTGGGCCTTTGTCTCCCCTCGAGAGGTATTAGATCATAGGTCACTTTTCCTCAGCAATTTCACCGCACAGAATATATTACATTAAATTTTCTGCCGGTTCTGGCAATGATTTGGTCACATTGTCCATGTAAAATATAAGGCTTTCTTTTACAATTCTGCAAAGCTGAGAATATTTTAGTTCGAGCAGGTACGCTTGCATAAGAAACCAATCTGTGACCTGTTTTACTTAAACGTTTAACCTTACCATCGACAGTGAATCACCCTATGCAAAATGAAAAGCATGACGAGAATATTTTTTTTTTCTTCTCCATCATTACTGGACTGTGTAGGCGGCAGTGAAGTTTCGTTTTTCCTCCGCCGGAGCTTTACTTTTCACTTTTCCGCCGGCGGAGGTAAAAGTGTTGTCATATCAACATAGATACAATACAAACAAACATCAAAATAAGCGTCAACAACTCAAGAGTTATTAAACTAAAATTTGTATTTATCCCTCAATTTGTGACTGCATTTCTAAAAATCACTAATTTAGGAACAAATTGGTTATTATTTAATCGAACTTACTCAATAACTGCTTATCAATACGGAATTAAAACGCAATCGAAGACGCAATTTTAAAAAAATAATTATTGTTGACAGTGTCCACTGACAGCTTTATGTGACATTACTAGAGCAAGAAACTGAGCCTATTCACCGACACCGCACCGGTCTAAGCCGCCTTGCGAACCCACTTATCTTTAATAATAATAATTATTATTATTAAAAAGAGACGTTTTTGCATTAATTTGTCGACATTTGAAGAAAAAACAGCATATTTTATTTGGAGGAAAAGTTACTTTTCATGGCTTGCTCTCTATTACCAGCCTCACTCCGTTCGGCTGTTAAACACGAGCGCGCCATGAAAAGTATTACTTTTCCTCCATATAAAATAATATACTATTATTACTTACAAAAAGATGGCGATAAATATCGAGAATATTGAACATAGCTACCATTAATCTAAATACCGTCATATTTATATTATCAGACAATAATCAATACATGAATTGAAATTGTAAATTTCCTAGAGGCAAATATTTCAATGAGTTACATTTAAAGTTATATATTAACATTATTAAGACATTTTTCAACTATAAGAGATTTAAAAGTATAATTACTCTCTGTTACTTGTCCACGTTCTTCTCATCTTGGCGGAAGTGGGAAAAGCGAGCTAGCGCGGATTATTTTTTTTTCTAAAGAGGACCCTAATGGCTGTTTACGACTTGTTATAAAAAGTTTTATGTGAAAGTGTCGTCGTGCCAATTTTCCATAATAGGCTTAGGGAAAAGCGATAGAAACTTGGAAATTGAAAATTTTAAACGTATTTATTATTTTGCCGAAGAACGGTAACGTAAAGTGATGTAATTTAGATAAGAGTGATGTTATTAATTATATAGATATCAACTCTTTAATATTGCCTTAAGAAGCCCTATTGACTGGATTGAAGTTATAAATCATATGTGTTCATATTTTGTGTATGCTGGCGCATAGTTCCGATGCAGCATGTGTGTGTTTTTAAAGCAAATTCGATTCCGGAGTCCTGTTGTAAAATTTGCGGATTCCTCTCAGACTGCACTCTTTTTCGGAATTATTTTTATATTCCTCAGGCTGCTTCATGTATACTTCTTCTTCCAGCATGTGATAAAGAAATTTTGTGAAAGATCAACATGCCTCAATGACATATTTTCATTACCAGATTCTTGCCATTGCACTAAATGTCAAATGTCTTTGCCTTTTATCTGAGAATAACCGTTTATTACCAATCTATCTTTGTGCTTATCTGGATTTGTTTTAACTTTATAAACCCATTTACAGTTAAAGATTTTCTTGCACGATTTCCAAGCAAAAAATTACTGAGCCATAGATTCAGTATTTTTGTGCAATAAATATTTTCTTGCTAGCTTTTTTATAATTGCAGTAGATTCTGTTCCGTAGCTGTCTAAGGAACTGGAAGTTGAAGATAACCCGTCCATTATTATATTTTGCTGAATTGATTGCAAATTTCCATAAAATTTCACTGTTGCTCATGCATTTTTAACAAATTTATTACAATTTTATCGAAAATATCGTCAATTGTGAGGAACCTCAAGCGTACCCAAATTCATCCAAAGTTATTCAAATAATGATGAAGCTGTAACATGAGGAGAAAAGACGGTCTATGTCGCAAAAGCTTAAAAGCATTACAGGAAACACAGAGAGAATACGGGTTTGTATCACCAAACAAATAATACTTATTTTTATTACGAACCCTTGCATAATGGACGTAAAACCGACTTGGTTGGTATGCTCTGCGCTATTTTGTAATGGGTCTATCCTGGTCTGTGCTGTTTTGACCAAGCACTATTTTGTCCACTGTGATCTGCGTTATTGATGTGTAAACATCTTAGGCGGCGGTATGAGGGTAAATCTCGGCAAATGGGACGGAAATGTACAAGCGGCTGTGACATCATAGCCATGCGCAGTGATTTTATGAGGGCTGCCCAAATATTTGTGCATGGCAAAATAGGATATGTTTACACAGTGTCTCGAGTACTAGCAGACTCGCTCATTTTTGATTGATGTGTGAACATCTTACGCGGCGGTATGAGGGTAAATCTAGGCAAATGGGACGGAAATGTGTAAACCGATGTGACATCATAACCCATGCGCATCGAGGAGCAAGCTAATCCAAGACAGCCGTGATTGCGACGATTCAAGTGGCGATGGCGCTTCGAAAAAGCCAGCCGCTAGGACGGTATTAGATTTTCATGTCGATGATGTCGATATAGGACTTATGTTTATACATCAGTGCCTCGAGTACTAGCAGACTCACTCAATTTATTTATATGTGCCCTAAAATCACCTGAAGAAAGCAGATGCAAATAATAATTTAGAAATTCAAACAGAATCAATGTAGCCATATATTGATATCAATCAATAATAGTTGGGGCATACTATTCTGATTGCAAAATGACACAATGCTATAAAATATTTCATAACTTTTCTAACCTCAGAATGTTTATTAGCTTTAAGACGTCCGTAAATCAGTAATGGGATGAATTAGTGGCCCTCGTCATATTTGGAAATCTATTGAAAGAAAAGCCACAAGTAATTAAAAGTATGTTATTTTAATATTAATTAATCACATCCATTATAGTATGTATAATTGAATGATATCGTGGGTGGTTGTTTTCTGCTTTTTTCCTCAGAAGAAATTAAAACATTACGTATCTAAAAGCTGTATGGACGGTTTTTCTAGACGCTAAAATAGGCGGGTAGCACCGGGCCCAAAAATAGATGTAAATTTTTATATTTAGGTACTTTATTGAAAAGGTCCATTTGTTTCATAGTTGACTATGCTAACATTCAAAGGTAAGAACAACTACACCTTTTTTAATTGTAATTCAGAAAATCAAAGTTTAATTTCAGATAAGGGAACATGTCTTTCAGAATTGGAACTTGTAATTCAGAAAAGAGAAATTTAATTTAAGAATCGTAAATTTAATTTCAGAATAGGGAAAATTAAATTCAGATTTGGAAGTTGAAATTCAGAAAAGCAAAATTGTAATTCAGAATGGTAAATGGAAATTCAGAAATTGGAAATTATAATTTAGAAACGAGAAATTGTATTTCAGAAGGTGTAAATTTAATTTCAGATAATGGAATACATAATTCAGAATAGTATAAGGCACCTCACGATGACATAAAACTTTTACGTTAATCAAATTTAATAATATCGTTCTTTGCATCTTTATAGTAGAAATACCAAAAAGTGTTAAATAATGGAGGTGAAAGATAAATGTGCAATTTGTAAAATATCTATGACAAGAAACCCAGTCGTTAGATTGTTGCCGTGCAGGCATCTTCTACATGCCAAATGTGCAGAGCCTTTATTGTAGAAGTTAGTATGAGGAAAAGGTAGAATTTGCTAGAATCATTTATTCAAAAAAAAATCTAATCAAGACAGACAGCGAATAACAGCATGCGTAAACAAAGGAGATGATTGGGTAACTCTAGCTCAAACTTTGGGTGTAAAATATAAAACTGCATTTCACTGGGTACGATCGGGAAGAGATAGTATGCTTAAAAGGGTTGGAAGCAAACCTAAAGTTTTAACTAATGCACAAATAGATTTGTTGATATCATGGGTTGAAGAAACCTGTGATATAACAATTAAACAATTACAAGCGAAGGTACAGGCAGAATTTAATAAGCCTATCTCCAACACAACCGTTGTAAATTATTTGGAAGGAAGAGTATTCACTATGAAACAAGTTCATACAGAACCAGTCTCTATGAACACTCCAGAAAATAAAACTAAACGTGCTGAATAATTTTATCCGCCAAGGTAAACAAATTGTTTGGGTCGACGAGACAAACTTCAACTTGTTTTGTCGACGATCTCGAGGACGTTCCAAGGCTAGTTGTCGAGCAGTTCAACAGCTTCCGTCAGCACAAGGTCCGAATATTCATGTAATTGGTGCTATTTCTGCTTCTGGTGTGGTAGCAATAGAACGGAGAAGAGGGTCCTTCACGGCTCTCTTAGCAAATGAGTGAATCCAGAGACTAATGAGGACATGGGAAGAATTGGGCAATCGCTTGTCGGATTTAGTCATTGTGTGTGATAACGCTCCATGTCACTCTAGGCTAGAGGTTGTTACTAATGAAACGGAAGCTACTTTGTTAAGATTAGCTCCGTATTCGCCAATGCTGAACCCGATAGAATCAATTTGGTCAAAAATAAAAATGGCGTTTAAAACAAATCTTAGAGTCTCTGAGGTAGCGGCTCCAGGTATTCAAGAGCAGAGGTTGCAATATTTGGAGCAAATAATTGGCATAAGTAAAGAGACAATTATGGGAGGCGACTGCGCACGTGCAGCGCTAGCATTAGAAGATATGCCCGTTGGTCTGTGAAAGTTTAAGTTGCGTATAATTAAGATATATATGTACTTATTTTTAAGTCATTTTCCTGAACGGATATAAATGTTTTAACCTTTTTTATAAAATGCAATTATGTGTAGCGTTGTTATGTTAAATGTGACTTTATATTAATTTTCTAAGCTTATAGGTATTGAATAAACACTTAATTTTGCAATATTGAACCCCAAAAAACTTTATTTTTCCTATAATAAACTTTACTGGTGATAAAATACTAAACGGGGATAGCAAACCCCGCTATAGGGTAAATTTTTTAAAAAAATACTCATAGATATTTACTGTTTCTGAATTACATGTTACCGATTCTGAATTACATATTCTTATTTCTGATTTTAAAATTTGCATATCTGAATTACAATGTATATTTTCTGAAATTAAATTTCCCTTTTCTGAATTATATTTTCTTATTCTGAATTACAAATTCCCAATTCTGAATATTATGTTCATCTTCTGATTCTCAAATCCCATATTCTGATTAATAACTTCCTATTCTGGATTACAATTTCCATCTTCAGAAATTTAATTTCCCTTTCTCAATTACATTTTCCGCTCTCTGAACTACAATTGAAAAAGGTGTAGTGAGAGGCATGAAATAAATATGACAGTAAGAAAGCCCATGACACAATAACTATTAAAAAAATAGATGTGAGACAAACAGCTACATCTTGTGACGTGCCAGCTTTCATTTTGTATCGAATCAAGTTTAAATAGTTAATATAGGGTATTTTTATTGACAAAATGGTGTATCTATTATTATTCGCCATAATGTGCAGAAATCAAATTATCGATCCGCCGCACGGTAGATGAATTGGTGAAAGTGAATGGTCTCTTCCAAGATCGATATTGGCTTGGTTTTCTTTGGTGCAGTTTTCTGTTAGCGATATTTGACGCGTACCAATTTCAGAACGTTAGGTTGCCGTTCGGTGATATGTTGACAGCGCGGGAATTGAGGTTTACCTTAACACGTTCCTTTTAATGGAAATAGGAGTCAAATGACTATGCCCTTTTATCTGGTTCGGGTTAAATTTATGGTGGAGACCAATATACCAACATTCCGGTTTCTTTGGTTTCGAAATCAATGAGATAAATTGTTGGATGAGACATGTGATGGTGGGCTGTATTTCTATTGGCCAGTCGTAATTTTTCAAGTGAGAATTTTGGATGATGTTCCTTTGCTACCCTGAAGTTTCGTGTAGGTTATTCTATGTCGCGTCGGTTTGCCGCTGGTAGCAGTGTGGTGTCGGTTGGAAGTTTAAATTTATTTTACCTTTTGTGGGATTTTCCAATCGAACCATTTTTTTTGAGTTTCAGACGTTGCCTGTATGCTACTTTTAGTTATTTGTTTGTTTGGTGCTTGAAACTCATTCCATAACGGGATTTAGTACCGCTTTTTGTCAGGTGAATTGACTTGGTTTTTTTTTTTGAATGCCGACCATTTTATAGAGCCATGTGGATGGACTGTAATTCCATTTTAATTTCCCTTACAGAGACCTTCTCGTCCATCTGTTGAGGCAGACTGGTGATTCCAGTGTTAAGCAACTGACAGATCCTTTCACAGATTACTGACGGGTTTTTCCTTTTTGGTTACGCCTAACTAAGAGTCAAGTTTTCTGCTGGTTTTTCTTGACTGAGCTATCTTCAGCTACACGTAGAGTCCTTCTTTAGTTGATGAAGTAGTTGGTGGTTTCTGCGTGCAGTTTCTCGTGTTCCGTGAGTGAACAATTTCTTCTGGAGGAGCTGTCTTCGAACTATGAGAAATCTGTATTTTTTTTTCATTTACGTTAATTGCTGGTTAGTGTATACCGAGCTAGTTAGCTTTCGAACTATTAATTTTTCCTTTCTACCTAACGAACATAATTTTAACTTTTTTTTATTAAGTCATATCTTTATGAGGAGGTTAAACATTTTGTTTACCTCGTTTTTTATTAACCTAAAAATCTGCTTAATTGCGTTTAACTTAAAACAGGTCTGATTTTGGACTGAACTTTAATATCTGGTCAATTTTGTTTGAGCTAAAACAAGTCTAGTTTTCTTCTATTAAATCTTCAATTGACTAAATTCAATAGCGTCATAAGTTGTACTTTTTCCACTTTCAATTTTCCACGGTTATTAATTTTATATACCTGTATTTAGAGTGCTACTGATATTACGGTCCAGTGGACTTTGCGTTATTCGTTAAATTGTTTTATTTTCTTGCACTAACTTTTGAAACAAACTCCGTCATAAGTTAGCTATCCTAAACTTGGAGTATTTGCTCTTAATTTATTTTTTTCCTTTAAAGTTTGATCGATAACGCTTAGTCATAGTAGTTGTCTTAATTACGCGGCCTGTAGCCAATACCTATAAAATAGTTAGTAGTGTAACTACTTGTAAACAAATCATGATTTCGGTTTTTAGCTACTTTTGGAAGTGATTATTTATTGGCGTTACTTGAATCTTTCTTATAATAGATAATCATTTGGTGGTAGCAAGTTATATATACCTTTTTATAACGTTATTTCCTTTGGCTATATGTCAACAGATTGACTCAAACGTTTAAATTCTCAGTAAAGTAACTGGATTTTTAGCATTTGCTTAGGAAAATGATTTGTTTCTCTTCGTAAAGTAACCAAGTAAGGTTAATCGCGTTTTTCTTTTATTATAGTCGTTATTGAGGCATAAGCGGCCTAGATAACGGAAGGTACCACGAATATAATTATTTTTCTTTATAATTGACTTGAAGTCAAGTCCTACTGGCATTACAACAAATCATTTGGTTTTTTCTCGCATTATAACCAGCCATTTTTTTTTCGTAATAAATCAATGTTCTGTCTATCTATCTACCTGTTTCATTTAATTAGCTTTTAGTATTACTGTTCCAAAAGGGGAGGTATCAAGAAATAAGTATCTAATTTGTACTACCTACTTGCGCTCAATAATTGAACGATCTGTATTTACTGATTGTACCATTTTTCAATCGTTTATTACTGACTTTGATTTTTGATTTATATTTGAATATTTGTTATATTTTCGTTTATTAATACTGATAAATTTCTGACATACAAATCTGATCTAATTTCTAACTCATTTTTATTATTTTCTTTTGTCGTGCGAATCTTAAATCTTTATGAACTCCAATCACATCTTCGGGATTATCTGTTCAAAAAAGCAGTAACGCCATTATATAAATACCCACCCTTACTCTCCGATATTTGAGCTAAGGCCTAATTTGTTCAGTTTCACGACGATAGTGACCAATTATAAATTTAACTTTATATTTTATTCACCGCCAGTTTCTCTAATTCTGAAGTGATGGTATTGCGCCTAGAAAAATTAGTAACAAGAAAAAGCGTAACAATCTTACTCAGTTCCGACGATAGTAGCACGAATTGTCTGTATATTTTAGACAGAATATACATTTTTTACTTGCCTAACGCTCCCCTATCAGAAAATGCTGTGTCCGGGGCTACCCGCCAACTTCTAGAAATGAAACTTATCTTTCCTACGACAATATATCAAACAAATTCAATATTTTCCTCCTAAATTAGATCCTATATAGCTTAAGTGTTCCCCTACAGTTAATTCAAAAACTGTATATGTATACTGAATGACGAATGTTCTTTTGTTTTGTCAGGTAATGCGAAAAACAAAGATAATTCGTATTTACTAGGTAACTTTTTACTTATTTATGAGTTACGATAGTCGAAGTATTTTGAGAAGTATTCTGTAGAATTTTAGTTAAAAAACCATAAAAAAAATCCAAATTTTTATATTATATAATCACTTCAATAGAAAATGAAGAGCATTTCAATAAATGCGAATTTCACAAAATGGTTAAAGAATTAAAATATTTGAATAATTTGAAGGAAATCAATCGAACATACCGATACACTAATTATAATTATTAGTGTATCGGTATGTTCGATTGATTTCCTTCAAAATTCATCTGAAATACATTTCCACCATAATAACATACTAGATATTTTCTTTCATTTGTAAAATTATACATTAAGTACCATTGTTTGGCTAGAGGATGCAAAAGAAAAGTCAAACCATTAATATTTTTATATTTTAGACTTTAAGTTGATAAAGTAACATAATTATTACCTAATGAGCAAAATGAAAATATATGTTATATTATACATGACTTTTATTTCACATTCACCACGTTTCGTGGGAGATGATGGGATATTTAACTTTTGCAAAATTTTAACTGTGACAAAAGGTAAATTGTCATTTATTCAAATACTACCTAATTGATTTATCGAATAAATTCTGGCAATGCATTTAAAGAATTTATATTTGTATTACGATACACTTAGTACAAACGCCTAATTGGAAATAGAATACCTGATAGCAAACATCTACAGTGAGGGATGGTTGAAATATTAAATTATTTAAACCCAATTTGAAAGAGCTCTTTCCTTTACTACCCTACTTTCGTTCGTATTCAAATCGGGCTTCTCGTTTATTACTGATAGATGACAATGTCCCTGGATAATTAATATTGCAATATTATACGTGACGCTATACTCATTATTTTCCAAAACTGGAGTTACAACTCTCATATGTCATTAAAGCTTTTTTTCGAACAATATATGGTATACATATATGGTCGAATTTGTCCTATTCAGATGCAAATTTTCACTACCTATTAGGAAGCAAAACGTATTTATATAAACTAATAAATGCAGGGGTCTTTAGAATATAATATAGTTGTAAAGAATTTATAATATGTATGATTTTTATTTGAATTATTTTGGTTTTTGTATAATTTCTTCACTTACGGTTTTAGTGCTAATCAACTACCATTTTTAAGCGCTAAGGATTAATGTATTTTGAAGCTTTAATTAATTTAGTTTTGTTAGGTAGATTAATAGACATAAGGATGAGTACATAACCCCAGACAGAACTATATTAAATTAAAATTATTAATAAATTATAGTAAAAAAATCGCTATAATATGTAATAATACATATTATATATTATTTAATAATTACGAATTACTATTAAAATAATAACTGAATCTCACTCAAATTGCCAGAGTATTTATCAGAACAAACCTTGTACTACCGTTCCATAACAGTAAATGCCAAACTTGAAGTAAGAGCAATTGACTTTATTGCATACGTCGGATATATTTCTTACAATAAAGGGATCATGGCAATTGGTATGGAACCAGCTCACTCTCAGAGCAGCTACCATTTTCTTCATGAAATTCCGAAATATTTCTATCACTTTGTATATCAATTGAAGAACTGCTTTCGTCACTATCATTCAGAAACAAAATCAGTAGTATTGTTTTCGCTTTAGAACTTGACTTATCTCTTAGACTAGCTATCCCGTTTCTTCTATCACTTATAAATTCTCTCATTTTTCTAGAACAATATGGGGGCGTTAAAACCACACCACAGCACGCATAAATATGGTGTACTTACCTTAATTTTCTTTAATTATGGTTTTAAACAATTACTTAATACCAGTAAACGTTTCAAACACATGCAAATATCTCACGCATATTATGAACTAAACGTATATGGAAGTGTAAAGTTGAATATCTGATTTAAAGCTTTATGCAGTGATACTAATATTTGTCGTACACAGTTTTGCAATATTTTATCGTTTATTGGATTATTTCTGATAGTTTGAACGGAATTTTTATCTGGTTCCTGCAGATCCACTGTCCAACGCACTCTATTTATTTTAATACGTACTGAGACTAGATGACCATGGACCATAGCACCACACGGAAATATTTTTAAGCATCGCCAGTGATGATAAAAGATATATCTATTGAGTCGTCTCAATATTCTCTTGAAGATAACCAATCGGCTATTAGTTATAGTATATTCAACTGCTTCTATATTTCAATATTCATTACAACTACAATTCTAAACAATAACTGTTAGTGTATATTATACAAAGGAAATCAGTGAATCTAGTGATAAAAGGAAAAGGTGTGACCAATAGGGTGTTATCTACGCTACCTAACCGATCAAGATAAAATTTTTGGGTTTCTAACTGCTAATATACATGCCTCACAAAATTGTTTTGTTCAATTTACAGACCACACCGGGCAAAACGGTTCGTACATCTGCTTTTATAACCGAGCCACAAAATATCATATTAAGTTCAGCAATCATAACTATATGAGAATAATTTTCAGATTTTATTAATTGTCGCAATTTAGTTTCATTAGGGCTTTTTGAACACATAGCCGCAATGAAATTAATATGCCTTTAATGCTACTTTTTCAAAATTTCGTCTGCAGATCTGCAGAAAGAATCTCCGCTTCCGCTCTCTGGAATAAGAATGTAGTAGCTTTGTTCGGTTGATGTAATCTCAATATATTCTTAAATGTAAGCAAGTAACAATTGCTTATAGTTTATAGTATACATACCTTAAGTAACCTATTTTAAATGATGTTCGAAGAAGTGTTTTCGTAATAATGGCTCTGTTGTTTGTCATAAGTGTTCAAGCAGATCTTCCAGCAACGGCTTTATCTAATATACAAGTAGAAATATTTTGAAATATGCAAGACGAAATGAAGAAGGTTAATAAAAGACAATTTATTCAGAATCTTGCGAAACTTCAGGCTTCTAGTATCGAAGAATACTATAGGAAAATAGTATTCTTGCTATTTATTGACTCCATGGTAAATCAAATTGAAGAAAGATTTCATGAAGTCCGTAAAGTCCTCGCTATTAATTTAAATAAATATGCGAACGTTGAAATCATGGAAGAAGCGAATAATTATTATGAACAACATTTACCAGGACTGTGTTGGAATTGAAAGATGAGTTTCATATTTAGAGGCAGAAGTGGGCAGAAGAAGATCCAAATTTATTTCCAAAATGTTCCACCGAAGCCCTAAAATAGTACCTATTCGTAATATATATTTTGTTAAAATTTATAAAGCTTTTCTTGTAGACACACCAATGTTCACAATTTTTTACTTGGAAATACTTGCCGAAGATGTGACAACTTAATGTTTTATTTTTGACTGGCTTTAAAATAATTAACATAGATTATATGTAAATATTAAGGTATCAATATACAAGGGTAATAAAATATGGAAAAATTAATAATTAATACCTTTCCTCATTAATAATTAGTTCAAACTCAAATATTATCTCGATAATTGTCGTCTTGCTCTCAACAGTGGCTTTCTCATCATATCAGCAGTTTGAAGAGCGGATTGTATATTTAAAACTTGTCTTCTAAAATCATTTCTCTCACAAGGAGATATCTAATGTGGATATGCTTAATTATTTAGTGTTGAAACTCTGTGTTTTCCAGCCTCGTTGTCGATCATTATTACTGGTACCTTTACAATAATAAGTTTTTCTTTATAAAAACGTGTCAGCCAAGTCATCTCTTGTGCAGCTTTGCTGGCAGAAACACCTGTTATTAATCGTCTTGTGATATTGACTCTTCCGTGATCAACATAACTGTATTCTTTCAAATCACCTTTTTTTAGGAAAGCCGATAAGTAACTCCATGATCTATAATGCCTTTGATATACCTGAATATCTTTCTTTATTCACATTCAATAATTTGGTAGTTTTTTCCTGAAATCACACTAATAATTGCATAGGTAATATATGGCCTTGCGCCAATCATCAAGTACATAAGTGCACCTACAGCTTGTCTATAAGGAACTTCAGGAATAAGTGATTCTTCTACGATCCCTGGTTCAGTAGACTCTTTCATAAGGAGCATTGGAATAGGACTATAATTACTGATGCTAAAACGTCACACTAAGCGATTAACAAACAGTAACAGACCAATCTACTTTTCTTCCTATTTCTAAGCTTCAAAAATTATAAACAGGCTTAACGGTGATTTTTAACTCATTTTTCAACTGTTTGATAACCTTTTCCTTCATTTCTATGAGTCAGCAAATCATCTTCAGCAAACAAGGTCATCTAAAGTATATCTACCTTGTTTCTCAATAAATGGCAATACCCTTCTCAAAACCAAGTTTGACAATGGAATTCCCAACTCGTCTATTCCGGGATTTAGGGCTTGTTTGGGAACATACAGGCTTCTTCTCAAACTGCACACTTTTTCGCAATTATGTCTGTATTCCTCAGGCAGCTTCATGTAAATTTCTTCTTCTAACTTGCGATAAAGACATTTTGTGGAGATGTCAACTTGTGTCAATGACATATTTTCTCCCCCTTTACTGTGCTTATCAATGGACCCGTCTGGATTTGTTTTAACTATACAAGCCCATTTATATAGGATCAGCTCCTTTTCATTAGGTAATTTTTATAGCGCCTATGTTTGGTTTGCTCCAAATGACTTCAATTTCCTCTCCATGGCCTTTAACGATTGAAGACTCTGGCTTCTGGAATGATCCTTCCATTCATCTTCGACATTCATGACATCATCTTCATATTTTCTAGGAGTTATTATGGTTACACGATTTCTTAAATTCCTTCGTCCTCCATCTGACTCTTCACAATTTTCCCTTTATGCAACATCTTTAATGTCATACTCTTCACTAGCATCTTGTTGTGTACTTTCTAAGGAAGTCTCATTCGGGATTTTCTCTACCAAGTTGTTTGTGCCTATCCTTCAAAGAAAGATGTAGAAGATTCACTTGCTTCTAGTTTATTGATCGATTTTCTTTCAAGAATTATATCCCGTGATCGAATTAGCTGTTTTGTTCCTTTGTTCCAAATTTCACAACCATCATCTTCTTAGCCTATCAACATTCCTTTTTTGGCCCTTTTGTTCATTTTTTTCAACACTGCTTTAGAACATAGACATAAAAAGACTCTCAGTTTTAGGCTTAATTACGTTAATATTTACAAAAATAAAGAAGGCATTTCACGTAATCTGCGTTATTAGTTAAACCGCTGTTAATTTTGTTGCACCCTGGCAATCGATAAGTAAATCCTTCACGTTCTTAATTTTGATTTTTCAAAAGTCTGAAAACATAACTTTTTTGTCATAACAATTATAATAGTATTTTAAACAAATGTATCCATTATAAAAACATTGTAGAAAAAATCTTGTATGAAATAGGTTGAGGAACACAATTTTCTCGTTTCTAAATAAATTAATCGAAAAATTAATACATAACAATGAAACATTTAATTTTAAAAATATTTTAAAACATTATTCGCATCAACTGTAAAGTAATATTGAGTAAAATTATAAATACTCACCAAAAAGTTAGTTTGGGAAATTGTTGGCGAGATTAAAATGTTCTTAATTTGTACGAAATCCAAGCAAAAACTTACTGTAGCCATACATTCAATATTTTTGTGGAATTGATATTTTCTTGCTGCCTTTTCTATAATTTCAGTTTGTTCTGTTACGTAGCCGTCTGAGGGACTGGAACTTGGAGATAACCCGTCCATTATTGTGTTTTGCTAAATTAGTTGCGGATTTCCATTAAATTTCACTGTTGCCCATGCATTTTTATCAAATTTGTTTGAATTTTATTAAAAATATCACCAATTATGAGGAACCTAAAGCGTACCAGGTCTCAAACTTATCTAAAGTTATACAAATAATGGTGAAGTTGTAACATGAAGAGAAAATATGCTCTATGTCGCAAAAGTTTAAAAGCATTAAAGCAAACACAAAGAGAATACGGATTTGTATCACCAAACAAATAATACCTATTCTTACTACGAACCTGTTCATAGTGGAGAGGAAATCGGCTGGGTAATGCCGTCTAGGTTGGTATGATCTGCGCTATTTGGTCTGCGCTGTTTTGACCAAGTACTATTTAGTCCACTTTCATCGGCGCTATTTGGTCTGCACTGTTTTGACCAAGTACTATTTTGTCCACTTTGATCGGCGCTATTTTGTATGTGCC
Organism: Pissodes strobi; assembly: GCA_016904865.1. Classification (NCBI taxonomy): domain Eukaryota; kingdom Metazoa; phylum Arthropoda; class Insecta; order Coleoptera; family Curculionidae; genus Pissodes; species Pissodes strobi. The sequence continues at coordinate 171,307 of MU182867.1, read as the reverse complement.
CTAAAATGGCCTTCGGTATATCTATCCTTGATATTCTAAGTTTCCTAAATATGTTTTGTATTGTTCTTCATTTTGTGCACAACTTTCAACTGCAACTGATAAAAATGAACCAGACCTAAAGAAACCAGATGCAAGTAATAAACTACAAATTCAAAAAGAATCAAGGTACCCCTAGAACAAAGGGACATTTTCATTTTAAATAATAGAGTTTAGGAATACTATTCTAATTGCAAAATGAAACAATGCTATAAAATATGTCGTACCTTTTCTAACCTCAGAATGTTTACTTGTTTTTAAGATGTCCGTAAATCAGTGATGTGATGAATTAGTGGCCCGCGAAATATTTGGAAATCTATTGACACAAAATCGACAAGTCATTAAAATAATGTATTAATGTTAATTAATAACATCTCTAAGAGTATATTAATGAGTGGTTGTCTTCTGCATTTTTCCTCCGAAGAATTTAAAATAATACGTATTTAAAAAATGGTATGGACTGTTTCTTTAAAGGCCACAAGAGGCGGGTTGAGCCGGTCTTAACAATAAATGTTAATTTTTATATTTAGGTATTTTATTCAAAACCCATTTATTTCAAGGTTTATTATGCCAAAATTCAAAGGTAAGAACAACTAATGGGAGGCATGATATAAGTATGACATGAAAAAATCCTGTGACGCAATAACTATCGGGAAAATAGATGTGGGACAAGCAGGAACCTCTTACTGAGTTCCAACTATGGTAGCATGTATTACCTATATATTTTAGGAAGAATATACATTTTTATTTATCCTGATCAGAAACTAATTTTTCCTACTACAAATTTTTATAAATATTAAATTTTTTTATCGTAAATTAGATACCTGCTTAGGTGTTGTTCCCTTATATTTAATTCGAAAACTGTAGATGTTGCGCAATATTCTCCAGACTAATTTTCTTTTGATTTGGTCAGGTAGTGCGAAAAACAACGTCAATTATACGCAAACAACTAAGTAGTATATACAAGTAGCTATTTGTACCTTTCCAATAACTTGAAACATAACGCAACAAGTGCACATTTTCAAAATCGCCCTGAATCTCAAACACGAAGGGGCTACAAGAAATCTATTTCCGGCATCTTTCGTTTCACAAAAAGTTGTAAAACCGCATCCCTCTAACTCTGCCAATAAGCGCCCAATAGCGACTAAAAACGAACACCCTGTTTATTACTTATGTGAAAATTCGTTTTCTGTTGCTTGCACACTTGACTAATCCATCGTTTGCAAATTAGTACTTTCAACACTCATTATGCAATACGCTATACTCTACTCAGCTGGTGAGTGACTTTCATCGTTTCTAATATTTCTGTGATGCACTTGAAAGAAAAAAAAGGGATAGTATGATAAATAATCGAAGATTTAGAAGGCCGATTTTATTTTACTTAATTTATTAAAACACGTATACTTGTGAGGCTGTACAATATAGTGCAAGAGACATAAGTTTCACTAATGAATAAATATATATCTCCATTATTATTTCGTGTCATGTTGTTGACTAAAACCGGTGGTATTCATCGTAGATTTTCGTTGCTGGTATCTGAGAAATTTATGTCCCCATTCTTCCAGAAAATGAAGATCCGTGGGAAGAGAAGTTGTGCGATTTTTCTCAGAACGTGAAAATCGATAGTTTTACGTTTCTATTTCATGGTCCACGTGAGGGATGTTCGAATGACTCTCGCACCCTGCCCGCAAAGTAGCTACTGAAAACGGAAAATTCGTCGTATGATTGCTGATATTATTCCATTCAATTTGTGGTTCTGTTATGTTATAAATATAAATTGCTATATCCCGTGAAGAAGTTAGTAATTGACACAATGGTATACTGTGTATATAGGAGGCAAAGTTACAGACTCTCGACCGGGATTTTGCCAGACCAGCAACCACAGAGGCCGAAAATATGCTTTTCTTTTCAAGCACACATATTATTCTTTCTGCAATCGAAAAAAAAAATTATTAAGATATTGATATTTTTAAAAGAAATTAAATAAAAGTAAAGGAATTACTTTTTCCCCTAGGGAAAAAATAATATTTCTGGACTGTTATATGCGATTTCTTAGCAAACGTTAACATTACCAGAATGGCGACTTTTTCGGACAATCGCAGGAAAAAAAATTGTGTCCGAACAAATATTTGTAATTAGTCATCCTGTAACTTTATAAGTAATTTTATCTAGATCCAGCTTAGTATCGAAGATAAATCTTTCTTCATCCCCTTTTCGGCATGTTAACCATTCTTTTTATTGCTAGGGTCACTATTCTAATTATTAATATACATTACCATTACAGTTATTCTTTTTCATCAGTGCTTAAACTCTGTTATACTATCGGACCATACCTACCATCATAACTACCCTATTTCTATTCTCTATTACTTTTGTTGTTCTAAACTGTAGTTGGTTGTGCCGCCACAAATACTAAAAACATTTCTTTGATCTTATTATTAGT
>MU182867.1:147929-163828 GCA_016904865.1 Pissodes strobi | reverse complement strand
TCTTGATTTTTGGGGAACCAAAGTAAACATTGCTTCTTCTGCAAAATTTTCTATATCCTAATCACCAATCTGATAAATTAAAATGAAAAATCGAAAAGCTCGAAAGATGTTTTTACGCATGCTATTTAAAGCTCTAAGCCTACTTTTGCAACTGGTGACATTTATTTGATATTTGGATGATAGGTGTAATACGATCCTTTACGGCTCTACGCCACTATGCTATATTAGCCACTTCTGATTGGTGGGTTAACGTCAGTTTAAAGTACTGTTAACTCTCCACGTATGGCCCTCCGCTCGTTTCGCTCACTCCTGGGCGCAACCAGACAAAACTAATTGAAACTAACCCAAATTTCAAAAGGAAGCAAACATAACCTTAAAAAATAAGGAAAACATGTATTGCGCCCGACGGGAACTGAACGCGGGCCGTCCGTATTGCAAACACAGAATCTGACCACTAGACAGGATGTAACAAGCTGACTTGGCCGTAGATAAAGTGAAAGTGACGTTAATCCACCAATCAGAAGCGACTAATATAGCGTAGTGTCGTAGAAAGGTGTCATGCAACGCAGATAACAGTGACATGCAGAAATGGTTAACGACTTTTTTTACCGAGGATAAGCATCAATAATACCTACTTTTCGGCAGGCATATTGTGGCTCGAAAATTTGCGAGGGCCTAGTTTTTGTTCTCGCTATAAAAAGAGTTTTCTGTTATCTAAAAATGGATTTCAAATTTCAAAATAACAGATTTTTAATTCATCCCTTTCAAACTGTGAGCGGATAGTCCTTGCCTATTGTGTAGCCGATAATATGAACAATTGGGTCATGAGTCGATTGTGTAGTTTGATATACCGCCATAATCATTCCTAAAAAGATTTTATAGGAGGTATGGATTTATTTCCTTTGAAAAAGAAACGTGCAATATCGAAATGATTATTATCCAGAACCATTGTCATCCGAAATGAACGGCATTCTGAATTTGGATGCGAATGAAAGGTAGAGTAATAAAGAAAAGGGTGTTGTGGAATTTCAACCGACATAATTCCCCGTTCAGGATGTTGGTTATTAAGTGTCTCGTTTTGTTATGTACCAACTTATAACTATGTGCGAGAGGCTTTCACGTAATGGGCTTTGTCCTTGCAGTAATTTAAGAAGAGAGACATTAATTATTACTTCGCATTGTTTGCTTATTACTAATATGGGATGGAACTTGAGTTGTTTATGTTACGACAATAAAATATTGTCTAAAAGGTGATCGGTAGTTTAAAATGTATATTTTTCATTTCATTATTGCATGACCTCTCTAAAAACTATTCGGATATCTCATCTCAAAAGTAATATTATGCATGGTAAGAGAATATTACATAACAATACACGTGTTGAGGCTACTAGTCTTCAAAGGAGGCGATTTTTACAACGTGGCGTTAGCCGAGTGCGGAAATCTTCCGATATTGAAAACATACTTTCACACGGATAATGTACACTATCTTTTCTGTTCTGTGTTGAAAAGTACTTGTCGTGTCATCCTCATTTGTCAAGGCAAAAGCTCAAATCAAATATGCTGTGAAATTAACAAAGGCGCTCTCTAGCCTAACGAGCTTTTTCTCTCATTTTCATAAGTGGTAAGTCGTATAACGATACAACCACTAATGGAAATGAGAAAAAAAGTTAACTTGGTTAGAAAGTGCTCTTATATCACACGCGTGAAGTATTTTGAAAGTATTTTCATCACAAATCTATTTGAACGGATGGCAGGTGGTGTAAATTTGACAGACATTCGATTCAACACATTGATGTGACAGACAAGGATGCCACGATATTTTTTATATAAATTGCGAAATAGTATTGCTTTAAGCGCGCGACGCGTAGTGTCAAACGGGGCCGAAGGCCAAGTTTGGCACCATTTTCTTTATTACTCTACCTTCGCAACATGTATTGATCAAGAGATTTTAACTTTTTATTTTAACTTGGCCATTTTTGGACTTCAAATCGCCATAATGTTATTGTTAAGAACTAGTGACTATTATTAGGAGTATACAAGCATCAATATTTAATAAATGTTTCCAGTTGCCAGATAAATTGCCAAAAATACTAATTCGTTGTAAGGTAGAAAACGTGTGCTATCACAAGGTAGATTCTAATGATTCCGAAAATTCCGATATAGAAAATGAGGCTGAAGCTGCGTTATGCTCGTTGATTCCACAAAAGTAGAAAATATTATATCAGAAGAACTATTATGTTTGGTGTGCAGAGAACAACTACGTTGGGGTTTGGAACCTTCGGCAACATGCACTAAAACAGAGTTTTATCCACAATACCGGTATTGTGGATAAAACTCTGTTTTAGTGCAGAGAACAAGGTATCTAATATTTCTGAGAACGGTATTTTGGCGTATTTGTCCCAGTTATCTGGGTACCAGTAAATATACTAATATTATTGCCTTTCTCAAGAGAAAATCAAATGGTTATAGTTCCAACAAGTAAAAAATATTTTCTAATGAAGATATTGAAAGGTTTATGATAGAAGCAGATTAATGAAAGTAGCATTAACCGGTTGGCTTATCTGGAGCTTCTAGGAGAGGAAAATTTACTTATTTACGCATAGAGGAAATTGAAGATAGTGAAGGCATCATTGCCAATACAAAAATTAATATTTCTAAGGTATTTACAATACCTGAAGGAGACATTAAAGCCGTGCATCTTTTGAAAATTTGCCTGAGATATGAATATTTTCGTCCATCTACTATTAAACATAGCAAATTTTTTATGCTGTAGAAAACTTTGCCCAATTCCTTGGACTCCCCGCTTGAGTGAGTACACTGGGCACTGCTTTATATGGAGTTCTGTTATCCTACCCACAGATGCTGAAGCCAATATATCCATGCTCAATACGCACGGAGGCTGACGAAACTGCCATGTAAAATAGTCACTCTAACAACAATACAGGAATGCAGATATTGTCATGTTCACACAATATGCAGAAAGGGGAAAATAAGATACGTCATAGTTATGTACAAATGCTCAATTTAAAAAATTGTGTTATTGATATATACAAGGTGTCCCTGTATTGGTTGCCCATACCACAACCCTATTTTTAATTTCTCGACAAAAAGTAATTCTTTATAAATATTTTTGCTTGTAAGAAAATAGGATTTCTCATGAGAAAATTTAGTTGGCATCACTTTATAAGGACTCCTTTATCTGGTGCACTGCATCACTGTGGCACTATTCAAGAATCGTGTCAATCAACATCTTCGAATACACACCGCTCATCTAGTGTCATGAGATCTCCCTTTAACGTATGTGTCACTGCCATAAAAAAGCCATGGAAAACAATCGTCTACATCAAACATTTATGAACTGTTAGAGTTACTTTCCTGTAATTAAGGATGTTCTATTTATTTAAAAATGATCTTCCCCAAAAAGGATTAATTGATATGATTTATGGAATAGGAGGGGCTGAAAAAAATTGTGTTGCTCCAAGATTATATAAATAGAATGAAATATCCTGATCGACGCCAACCTAGTCGGCACGGTTTTGAAAATTTGATGGGGAGACTCGATTCTACTGGAAGTATTGACTATTCAAAACGCAAAGTTGTAAGTAGAAATGCCACCAATCCAGAAAAAGAGCTTGAAGAAAATCCACAAGTGAGTAGTCGTCAGTTAGCAATAGCATGTAAAGCATCACAATCAACTCAATCGAATCACCATAAAATATAAGTATCGTCCTTACCATATCGAATTACATCAAGAGTTACATGATGAAGACTTCGAAAGATGTATAAACTTTTGCCAATGAATGAGTGGTCAACATGAAAATAATCCAAACTTTTTAGGTTATATCATGTTTTCTGACGACGCGACGCCACTTTTAGAAGTAATGGTGCTGTAAATCGACCTAACATGCACTACTACGCGGCAGAAAATCCATTTTGGATACGTGAAGTGGCTACATGAAAACCACTGGTCTCTAAATGTTTGGTGTGGCATTCACCACAACAAAATCATTGGGCCTTATTTTTTAATAATTCTTTAACTGGTCTTCAGTTCCTGCGAGAATTTTTGCCCGATCTCGTTCAAGATTTTAATGCTCGTGAACGTCAGCATATGTGGCCACAATAGTCTAAGATCCGGTATTAGAAATATATACCCTCATCTGTTATTTGACGATGACAAAGATTATATGTTAGATAATATTATAGATTGATAAATCGCAAATGGGTTGCCTAGCTAAATCTTGGGCCAATGCCGTTATACAGGGTGAAACAAATTCGCTTCTCACTATTGGGATCTCGTAAACGGTAAAAGATACAGCAAAGTTCAAATTGGGGCAAAGTTGCGCAATTTACTGCCCAGTATTTTGACATTTTCAAGTTAGCGATATCTCGAGTACTTTCGGAGATATCCGCGAAAACCCGAAATTTTCGATTATGTTTTTAATTTTTTCTGACGTTATTTTTGGAAATATTAACACTTTCTAGAGGCACTTTTTAACGGTCTACTAGGAGATGTCAGTTTTCTAAATCATCGTTTCGATTTCTCAGAACCATGATCACCAATTTTTTTAAATACAGACCTGTAGTTTTTATAAATTTTTTTGCATATTTAGTGGGTAATTTGGTAAAATCCATCTCCCCAAATTTGGGTTAGTCTCTCTTTCACTCCGCAGCTGCCTGGCGCACACCTGCCAACTCTGGATCCCCCTCACCCTCCACGCTCGCGGTTTGAGTCACATTCTCACAGATAATGCTCGTTTTTTTTAATAACAAATCGGGGAAGTTGTTCCAACAAAGTTAATTAGAATTTATATTATACAGGTTGATACAAATTCGCTTCTCACTATTGGGATCTCGTAAACGGTAAGAGATACAGCAAAGTTTAAAGTGGGGCAAAGTTGCGCAATTTAGTGCCCAGTATTTTGACATTTTGATATTTGAGATATCTCGAGTACTTCCGGAGCTATCCGAGAAAAACCGGAAATTTCGAATTTGGGTTTTAATATTGTGTGACGTTATTTTTGTACCAAAACTATGGTTAGTGCCCAGGGTATAAGTATACAATTATATAGTCAACATAAAAAAATTCATAAAATTTCACCGCCGTTGGTTGAGGATCAAAATTTTCGCCATGTTCTTATGTAATGACTTAATACTCACTCCTCCGAATATTTAAAAGGGTATATAGAGCATAACATTAATTTATAAAGAAATCATCAACATCTGCGTTACAAGAACAAGACTAAAAACGCCATTCTACGTTAAAACATCATTTTAGGGTGTAACGAGCACTAATATCAATTCATATGCTGGAATAGAATGGTTGCGGGCGTGCATTTGCATGTTGTGGACCTACATATCGTTTCAGTTGTTTATTACCTCGATATGCACTTCTAATATCAACAATGAACGTATCTCATTTGAATTAAGTACAAGTTAGGGGCACTACACATTACTATCACCAATATTATGGGATTTATGTTAGAAGATGGATCTTTGCTTACATATAAGCATGTAGATAGGAGGCAAAATTTGCAAAATTAGTTGTGTAGGGGATAACATTTTATTTCTACAGATAGCACAATAAAATACCTTGGATATGAGAAAGATGTCAAAAGAAAGTCCTGAAAACTACGACTCTGAAAACAATGCATCACAAATTCATACATAGAAAAAACATATGAAACTTTAAATTACATAAAAAGTATTCATTTTAAATAATCAAATTACAATTATTGTGAATATTAAAAGCCGTGTCCCTTCTACAGTCTAATCCGCAGCACTCTAATTACATAGCAGAAGTAAAGTTTCATCACCGTCATATTCGTGAAATCCTCAAAGAGCTAGATAAGCAAAAGGCATCGGGACCGGACGAAATACCTGACCTCGTGTTGAAGAAATGCGCCAACGAACCAACACCCATTTTTTTCAGGCTTTTTTCTCTGTCTTACCGAAAAGAAATTTACTCATCTTCCTGGAAAGTCGCTGGAGTGCAACCTGTTCCAAAAAAGGCAAGAAAACCACGCCCTCAAACTATCACCCAATTGTCTTGCTTCCAATAATCTTCCAAAGTCATTAAACGAGTAGTCAATCAGCAACTACTCAAGTACCTCGAGACCAACAGAATAATCAGCAATAACTAATACGGGTTTCGCAAAGAGAGATCGGCAGAAGATATATTGGAGCACAGCAATTGAGCACTACGAAGAACCTCAAGTGATTGCGCGTTCGGCAAAGTTTGGCATGACGGCTTGCTCAACAACTGCCGCCCTTCGGACTACCAGCGTCTCACTGTAGCTGGCTTGCCAGTTTCCTTAAGAACTGATCTCTGCACGTTGCAGTTGATGAACACAACTCAGAGCGCAATACTTTCACCAACTATATTACTTATCTATATTAATAACCTACTGACCGAAACCAATAATCTTGTTTACAATTTTGCAGATGACAATTTAGATCAGAAAAACCTTTACCAGCAACTGATACCTATCACCGCAGACATGAGCAGATTACAAAGATTAATCAAGATCTTGTGAAAGTTCGAACTTGGTCCAGTCAGGCCTCGACATCGTTACGGCGGAATCGACCATTCCTTCATCCTCATAAATCGGACTACTGGGTGTCTCGGTTGCTATAACATCGCAAAATCAGCCTCGCAGAAGCTTGGTGCACTTTTTCGCAACAAAAACCTGTGTGCAGCTGCTCTTGCCCTGCAAAGCGGAAATAAGACCGTGCTTAGCTATTGCTCACACATCTGGGGTTCCGCACCTAAGCACACTTTAAAGCTGCTGGATTCCATTCAGAAGAGAGCTGTGCGTCTCGTCGGCGACTCGGAGTTGATCCGGTATCTGGATAGTCTGGAACACCACACATACATGTGGCCGAGATCTCCCTGTTTTATAGATATTTTTACGGCAGATGCTCTCAGAATTTGGCCTGCCCCGTCCTGCTCCCAGCAACGCCTGTCAGGCAGTCACGACATACGGCAAGAGCACACCCGTTTATCGTACAACTGGAAACAACTAGAACATCGCTATACTTCTTTGTCTAACGCACCCCTAATTACAACCTACAGCTATTCAAAAACCGTGTCAATCAATATCTTCGCGCACACACCGCTCGTGGAGTGCCATAGGATCTCAAGGGTAGTGTATGTGCCGCGTATTAGTACTTGTGACAGCACGGTCATTGCTCTGAAGCGTAGTAGCAAAACTGAATATCATAGACATCTTGTGGGGTTTTAAACTATACGCGAATTATGTGTTGAAGTCCAGGAGGAATTTATAAGCATTTGATTACGAATTCATACTGCGCTGCAACACAGTAGTAATTAGATGTCTTCGCGATGCAATCAATTTGCAGCGACAGCCCTCGTGGTCTAGAGGTTTAGATGGTTAGGTCTCAAATCGGCGGCTTTCGGCCGCCCGGGTTCAAACCCCCTTGCCTTTTTTATTAATTTTAAGGTTAAGTTTCTAAATAGTTTTTTTTTGATTTTGGGTATGTCTTGGGTTAGTTTGGGTTAGCACTTGGTTAGTTTCCTTTTCTTGAGCCCCCGTAGCGAGCGAAGCGAGCGGAGGGCCATGCGAAAAGTGAAATATTTTGCTTTCCTGTATTTTAACACAAGTGTTGCAGCGCAGTATGAATTCATAATACGCGTTCATAAATCCCTACGTGATTTCTGTGCTGGCGCACGGTAGGATTTTTAAACTATCTTGACAAAAATGGTTCATTTAATTCCTCCTGTATTTTAACACATTGGAGTGTTGGAGCGCGGTATGAATTCATAATACGCGTATGTGCCACTGTCATAAATGAAGCAAAATTCATAACTTCACCCAAATAGATCAACAAAGTAGAGATATTCCTTAATAACATCCTTCCAATGTTTAAATTGATTTAATATTAGTGAAAAGGCGATTAACAAGTTTAATGCGGCTTTACAGTGTGGCATTCTCATAGAAATTAATTACTCCCCAAGGAGGAAGTTTGACAATTTTTGATCATCAATCAGCATCTTCGCACACACACCGCTCGTCGAGTGCCATGAGATCTCAAGAGTAGTGTATATGCCACTCTCATAGAAATTCATAAACTCAACCAGATAGATCAACAAAGTAGATATATTCCTTAATAATATTCTCTGAATGTTAAAATTGATTTAATATTAGTAGAAAGACGGGTTAACAAGTCTAATGCGGGTTTACAGTGTGGCATTCTCATAGAAATTAATTACTGCCCGCAAGGAAAAAGTTTGCCAATTTATGATCGACACCAATCGGCCACTAATGTTCTTCATATTCAGTTGCTTGAGAGGTTCAAGAATCTAATAAAATCAGTCAGCTCTCTAGTTGGTTGAAGCGTTGAGGGAGGCCTTGCTTAATCTGCTTCAAAATTACTGTGGTGTTCTGATTGCATACATTTAACTTCATCAGCCGCTGATGATTCTGTATCATTTTTCGAGGGTCTCGTCAGACTTCTGAATGATGAAATGGATGCCACAGCCGCCTCCAAGTTCCAGCCGCGAAGTGACAAATGGCAATGCCGCGTTAGCTTGGAGATGAAGATATACCTACCGGACCGGCGCGCATTTTTCTAAACGCCACACGTCATCGTATCGGATCATAAGGTGACTGTAATATAAATATAGTTTTGGGTTAGTTTCGGAGCAAGCGAAGGGTACAATATGTCTTCGTGATGCAATCAGTTTGTGGCAAGAGCTCTCGTCGTCGAGAGGTTTAGATGGTTAGGTCTCACCTGGACGGCCCGGGTTCAAACCCCTTTGTTTTTTTATATATTTTTTTAAAGATTATGTTTCTAAACAGTTTTTTTCCTTGATTTTAGGTATGTCTTGGGTTGTTTGGGTTAGCACCTGGTTAGTTTCCTTTTGTTGAGCCCCCGTAGCGAGCGAAGCGTGCGGAGGGCCATGCGGATCGACCAATAGGAGAGGCCGATTTTTACATAGTGCTCTACTCGTGTAAAGGATCTTAAAACGCAAGGCATGCAGTGTTAATAATGATATTATTTTAAAACGACACGTTTTCCTGATAATATGAGATAGTAACGGGAGTACTATAAAACTAACATTTATATTGCAGTCGTCATATGGCAAGTTGCGATCACGTGTGGCGTATAGAAAAATGCGACCGGCGCGGCACGACGTGTCGGCAAATGGCGAATGCAATAATAGCTCAGCGGACGTTTTTTATTGGTTTTTGAGAACGTTTTGAGTGTTTTTTGCGCTCTTGCGACTATTTATATTGATAAATGTATAAATCACTAAGTAACAAATAAGTAATATTGTTTTGGCTCACAAAAACAAATTAAGTAGGTAATAAATAATATTCTGGGTGGAAACTCTATGTAGAGTAGAAACAAGGCTTAAGAATGCGCTTTCCGTGTGTGTTTCATTAAAATTAAAAATGGTACCTATCGAGATATAATACTATAAAAACTAAAAATTAATACATACCTTTTATTTTTTCAAAGTGTCTAATTGCTTATTTTTTTCTTAACGTAATTATTAAGCAAAATATTTGAAATTAATGATTGAACAAGCCACTATAAGAAGCGTTTTATACTCCCTACCATAAACACCGACAAAAAAATCGCTGAAGAATTCAACTTGCTCTATGCTCGGTTAAAATAGCTTTCTGGTTAACTATCTTAAGAAAGTCATATTCAGGGGAAACGTCATTAATATTTTCTTTTAAATAGCACTTATATGAAAGGGCGCTCCTTTTTTACTTAATCACGTTGCAGGTAGTCGAAATACTCATTTTGAATCAAACGTCCCTTACTTTCAGTCACTAAAGAAATGCAAATATCACAAGTGATTTTTTTTTATTTTTTGAGCAGCATGTCCTTAGAGACATTTCTCAGTTGACTCATCAATTCATACTCACTTAAATATTCTGCGGAGATTAAAAATAGAAATTTGTCACAATCGGTGTTTCTAGGCACAGTCCAGTTCAGGTCACATTCCTGGTAACAATTATCACTCTGCTCTTGATCTCTGAAGATGTCTCATTTTAAATCTAATTCACTTACAGATACTTACAAATCGGCTATAAGCTAAAATAAACAACACTCTCAATAAATGGACTGGACACAGAATGTCCACATTAGTTCACCAGCTAGAGCTACAAAAAACTAAAATCATCAAAAATATTATTTGCCGCCATGCTTAACGTTAAACGTCCGTGACCAGCCACCCCGCTTCACTTGATTTATGACTTTTTTTACTGATATTAAGGAAAATCTGTACCAAAAATAGTAACTTAAACTTCGTAGAGGTTCTTTGCAATCACTTCACACAAGGTTGTTGTAAAATATCAATAACTGAAACTAAACAACATGTTCCCCTCAAGTTTACTTACTAGACGTGCCAAATGTCACGTGACTAACGGATCTTCTTTCTTGTTCCTTTCAAACAATTGATACTCAATGTTTAAACATTTCATTTCCCAACGGTCCACTGTTGTCAATGTTCAGCACATGATTTATCCTAGTTCCAAGTGAATGTCAAAATAAGCCAGATAACTCCTGTTCACGAAGTTTATAGGTTTTCTACTTTCTTTCAAAGTGTATTCACTATATACATAACAAAAAACGTATGGATGATTCACAAAGTTACGTCTACTTGTGGCTGTTATGGTTTTAATTTATTATCACTAAAGAACGCCAAAAATGTGCACAAAATAATAGCACAACTTCACCGACAAAACGCAATAGCAAAAGGGTAAGGTAGAGATAGACACGAGATAATATGGAGTGGGCATTTGTGGTGGTGATTGCACGAGTATTGGAAGGTCGGCCTTTACGGCAATAGGTAATACCCAATTAGCTCAAACAGGCTAATTATATTCTAATTATAGGTAGATACCAAATTTCAATTATGACCTCTAAAGATATTATTATTTCATTATTATTTTTGCCTTTTATCGGAATTTAAATCAATTAAGAGCTGCTATGGAAAAAAAACAGCTATTTTTGGAATTACCATGCAAAAAATATCCCAAATCAGTTTTCTGGCACCAAGAAAAAGATTTACTAAAGGTAAACCTTCACTTTGCGTTTAAATGCAAATTCACACTATATTTTGCAATTTTTAATATAATTTTATCACTCATTTCAATGGTAAAGGTTAGTTGAAAACTCTCGGAACATCATTTAGATAAATTTTGGGCTTTCCAGCCAAACTCGACGAATGCTTTGTTGGTGTATAGCGAAACTTAACGAGAACGAAACGCGTTCACGTGCTGTCAACGGTAGTAATGTATATTGATGCAATAAACAACACTGATACGATTTGTTTGTTCGCCATACATGCTAGTTAGAATGTCCGCAACTAGTCTAAATATATGCCAGATGAATTTACATCCTCGATGTTATCGTCGTTAGTTGGATTCTGAAAAGGAGTTTATTTATTACGTATGATGCGAAACGGATTAATGTCTAATTAAAAAATATTTTTTTTATTTATTTTTCAGTCATCTTTGAGGAGGAGGAAATGACCCTCTTGATGCATATACAGAAGATACCGCGTGATATTTTTGCATGCTATTGAAATATTGATAACGATTGAAAGGTTTTTGGGTTAGGGAATCTGAAAATAAATACACTGACTTGGATGCACTCCGTAGTGTCGAGGGGACAAAACATTTATTTTGGGGCGTAGTGAACACATATTTATTATGTGTTAGCAGGCATAGTTGGCTTTAGTATGGTCAATTTGAACAGTGTAGATTTTTTCAGAAAGAAGCTTATGGAAGGATATTGGACCCATTTCAAGGATATGACAAATATTGGCGAAATTAATCATCGTTAGATGTTCTGGCACAGATATTGTGGTCTTGGTAATAATATCCTTTTTCCACAGGCTTCTTCAGTTAGCGTTAGAAAAAGTTTGGCTCTGGTACGGAACGGGTAAAACGTTTAGATATATTCCAGTTCATAAAATTGCAGCAGTATAAGACCAAAGAAGGCGGAAGCTCTACGTGAGGGCAAATGTTTAACGTAGATGATTTTTTTCCGACGAATTTATTGCAGCTTTTCGTTTAACTTCTGGACCAATTCAAGAAATAGTGACGATATACACAAAGATCTACAAAAATTCATATGCCGTTTACATAGAATCATAGAATCTGACGACATTGGCATTGCTCGCAGTATACCAACCAGAACTCAAAACAAGTAGCTGAGCGACATACCATGCACGTCATCTGTTGCAAAACAACCTGCTTTACATGCAAGGTATGAAGCTGGTTTAGTATGGGGCAAATGTCTTCAAAAGCCAAGTGAGCCAGTTGCTACTCCACAAACAAAAATGACAGGTGGATGCCGCTCTGGATACCCAAACTAAATATCTAGGAAGACTGTCAAACCTTGGATCGCTGCGGCTGTGCTAAATCTTGCAGACGAAATTAGAGCGATATTAAATATATTCTACAATTAATGAAATATTTTTCCAATAATCTAAGTTACCATATACTTTTAATCTCGGGATCAGTCTAATGTAGTGATTGATATTCGATGGCTGAAGCACCCACCACAAACTTAAAAGCAAATCACTTGATTAACCACTTGATTACAGGTAGGTAGGCCAACAATTTGCTGTATGAAACAGTAAATTCGAAGTCCTCTATTACAAATATCTATCGAATAAGCAACAAAAATTACTGCATGATAATATTTTTAAAATAAATGTTTGACCCTTTCTTCAGTACCAGAAATTTCCGCAACATAACTCTAATATTTTTTTTCAGATACACCTTTCCCAATTACTCAAGAATATAGATATACATAGTTTAAAAACCATTATTCGATTGACGATTTTAGAAATAAACGTCCGTTCATATAGTCTATTTTGGTTTTTTTGTCGCCTTCTTTTCACGCCTTCAAAATAATAAACATCGTTTTTTTAACTAAGTACTAACAAAAACTACCTGCTAGCTCCAGAATAACTTTTATACCCCTTTGGTTGTTTCAAAATCAATCTAGGTGGTCTTCTTTCAGGTTCAGGTGACTCAAGAAAGTAAATTTTTTTATTTAGTCACACCCAAAAACCTCTAAAACCATACACAAGTTGACTATCCATAATATGTATTTACTACCCCCAAAACAACCCTACCACGGGCTACACTCAAGTCAGTCAAAGTATTTATTTTCAAGTTCCCTATCCCTAAAAACGTATGAATCGTTATCAATATTTCAGAAGTATGCAAAAATGTCACGTGATATCTTCTGTATATGCTTAAAGAGGCTCGTTTCATCCCTTTCACTCCTCAAAGATGACTTGAAAATAAAAAATATATATTTTTGTATTAGGCATCCCCGAAAACCCCCTATAACCATAGTCAAACATATTGGCGAACACCTGGTAAAGTGTGGTTGCCATCCTCAAAATAAATATTTTTTCTACTACCGTGAGTAAAATACTCACTTTACGTACTCTCTAAGAGTGGTAAAATATGCCTTTTCAATGTGCAGTGCGTAAAATAAATTACTTTACACACTAGTGCGTAAAGAAAATCTGACATTTTTTTGGCATTTAGGGCAGTGTAATATAATACGTCATAATAATATTTTTGTCTTTTCATAGATTTTTCGGTAGTAGAAAAAAATTGTATGGTACTCATGATGTAACGCACCCTTTTTTATTCATAGGGTTGTCGCATGAGCCGTAGGAAGATATCGTTTATTGAAGGATATTATAGTACCATCAGTGAGTGCGATCTCTCCAGCTGCTAACTTCAGCTCTCAGCTCAATAATAACTACACGAAGAGTTACTGAATGGATGGGAACAGGCAACATTCAGGTCCTGTCTTAGCCTTGACGGAGTCGGAGTATAAATACAATAGAAAATATTTGGTGCCCTTTACCTACACGAAAATGCCGAGGAATTGTGGGCCAGAATTTCAACAAGTATGGAATGAAGTTAGTCCAAATCATGGTTGCTTCAATGTCCAAAAGACTAAATTCTGTTACTCAAACAAATGGAGCCGCAATAACATATTAATTTCTTACCGATTTCGTTCAGATATATTGTTTTTTTTTCTTTTTTGCAATAAACGTGTTCGAAAAAAACGTCCGGCTTTTATTTACTTATATCTATTACTAGTCTTGGAAACATTCCATTTGTAGTTACTCACAAAAAATGTATAGTAGTAGTTAAATGAAACCGTTAATAAAGATGAAGCGGGTAAAAGTTAAGGTCGAAGCTCAGTTTATGCTGAAAATTATATAAAACGTCAATTAGGTGCCCTGTTTTTATTTTCCACAACTGTATTTAATTGAAAAAGCGATTTACTCTATAGGTTTGTTCTAGCAGCGATTTCAAACGGTTCCAAACCGTACGGAGTTTGCGCATAGCCATATAAGCGACGCTTATATCGTTATGCGCAAACTCCGGACTGTTTGAAACCGTTTGAAATCGCTGCTAGAACAGACCTATTAATTTTAATGCTCCGGATAAGTCAATATAAGTACATATAATTGTCTCTGTATTGTGGTTTTTTTTGCTATATTTTATTTTAACCGAATCTTAGATAAGGAGGTACTTCTTTTTAACTCACGCGATGCTAGTTGCGGATAAGTCTGTTTTTTTTTCTTTTTATGCACGGCTTTATGTAATCCCCAGTCTGTAAGTTTTCTCAAATTTGTGTTAGTTTTAGACTAGTTATTAAGTAATTTTTATGAACTAGATACGTGTAGATATGTTCTATATTGTTGTGGAGGATTCATGTTTACCTTACAATTACTTGCCTTTGGTTCCACATGTGTTTAAAATGTTTGAGAAAGTAGAGCCCCCTCGGCTCTGGCTCCAGGGTGTAAACAGCACAAGTACTAGTTTAGTGACCCTAACGAAGCTGAAAACCCTAAAAGAAACTGGAAAACGGGCGACGTTTCGAGGATATGACATTATTATTGTCATCTTGTCAAGGTCTATTCAAAACTTGACAATTTTGCACTAGCTTTTTAGTGTTATTTATATTTACTAACCATTTTCATTTTTAGATTTGTTCGTTCTTGACAATAGGGACAGATTTTTTCCGTGAAACGTCGACCGTTTTCCAGCTTCTTTTAGGTTTTTCAGCTTCGATAGGGTTACTAAGTCACTTGTCCTGTTTACACCCTGGAGCCAGAGCCGAGGAGGCTCAACTTTCTCAAAAATTGTAAACACATGTAAAGCCAAATGCGAGCAATTGTAAAGTAAGCTAGATACATCTCTAATATTTTTGCCATGTTCCACGCTTTTGGCTATTTTGTAATATTTATTTGTTTTAGAATAAATAAAACATTATCTATCTATCTATCTATCTATCTATCTATCTATCTATCTACCTATCTATCATTGCAAATTATTTCCAATATTTAAAAATTCTAATTTTTCGATGCATTAAATTATATGAGAATATACTCGGAATGGACTAAGTATGACTTATCCGTGGACATAAACTCATGGAAATAGCTGAACCCTATTTTATATTTTACCAACCAATAATATTGCATTAATATGAGAGAAATACAATTACATTTGCAATATAATGCACCTATTATTCCAGCATAATAGTTCCAATTTCACTGATATAATTTAAATTTAGCTTTAATCATAGTTTAAAATTTCCCTCTATTATGGTATCTAATAGTAGATAGCTGAAAACGAAAATAATAAATAGATAACTGTTTAAACGATATATGTTATACAAAATAATTAGTTAAGAAAATATCAAGTGATGCAAAATATGACTATGCATGTAGCTAGCAATAGATGACAATTCGAGAATCGATCGGTTGTAATCGAGAATGTGTGCTTTCTCCCGAATACCATTAGATAAACAAAAATTAAGTGATTTCTATAAAAGAACAAATTCAAAGAAAATAATTATGTTTCAGTTCGATT